>PVIW01000099.1:0-15970 GCA_004026585.1 Noctilio leporinus | reverse complement strand
TGCATCGGCTAGTTCAATCCTGACAACAGCCAATCAAATGGATCAAGTGCTACCTCTTGTTTTCAACAGTTGAGGGAAAAATCCCCAGGAAAGGTAACTTGCCTGAGGACCCACAGCTCACAAATGGCAGGGTTGATACCCATCCCTTGGTCTTCTGATCCTTCTTGACTCAGTCATAATCTTCTACAGCGGCTGGTTCTCTCCCAAACCCCAGACCTCAGCCACTCCTCCCTTACAATAGCCATCATCACCCCCACCTCGCCCGGTGTTTGCCAAGGCTCTCTGAATAAGGGGACTCTCTCCCTTGCTGAGCCTCACCAAAAAAAATAAATAAATAAAAGACAAAAGAGTGCTTATATATGTTCTAGGCAGCAATGTGTGTTTGTGTGCATGTGTGTGCTGAATTTTACATGCTTATTTTTATTCTAATCAGTTCTCACAGCAGCACTATGAAAGACAGGAAAGACAGGATTTCTTTCATATGATTTGCAGAGAAAAGTAAGGCTCTAAAACCAAGTGATATATCTGCTATCCCAGCATGCCAATTGCACATTTGGGATTCAAAAAAAGGTTCCTGATTTCCAATCCTAATACTTTTTTTCTCCATAGGATACAAATCTCCTTTCTCTGTTTTCTTAGAATCGTGTGACTTTGGCAAAAATTAAAGTGTCTTTCCTCCTATACAGAAGTCAGAAGTGTATGAGAGTATTAACTTTTTCACATTAGGTTCCTCATCAAAGAGAAAATGTGTAGGAAACCATTCTCTACATAGCACGAAGGTGATTCTTTAAAACTGCCCAGCAATGACTACTCAGCAGTGAACAAACATTCTGGGCTCCTACCATGCAGTCGAACATCATGGCTCTGCCTTAAGGCATGGAGCACAACATTATGGAGAAGCAGAGGGTACTCACTAAAGGAGTCAGCAAAAGAACTGCCAAATCTGGCCTGAGAGAGGGCAGAAGAGTTTGAGGTCTGACCTGAAAGGTAGGGAGTTAGAGAAATAGGGACAGGGGTAAAAGAATAATTCACTAAGAAAGTGTAGCAAGTCTGACATGCAGTGAAACTGTAGAAATAAGTAGAGCTCATGTTACTCAGGGCCTTAAGATTCCTCTAAGGACCAATGAAAAACATTGACAAATTTAAAGTCATAGAGAGAACAAATACCTTTTTTCATGACCCAGAGAAGAGCAAAGCCCTGGTGGGTGAATGAGGCTAAAACTGATTAGAGAATCAAGGAATGTTAATATGAGACGAAGGTTTCAAAAATTATCTAATTATTCTCTTACTTTACAGAGAAGTCTGAGGAAGGAAGTGACTCATCCAAGGTCACGCACTGTGGGAGAGAGAACTGCCCCTAAAGTGCTCTAACCTCCCCTCAGAACTATTTCTGCTACATGGAACCACCTTCTTCTCTCCTCCCTTCCCTCCCAGTTTCACTCTGACAGCTGCTTGCTCAAAATAGACTATTGTTAAAGTGATGAATGTT
The DNA here is from genome assembly GCA_004026585.1 of Noctilio leporinus. NCBI lineage: Eukaryota > Metazoa > Chordata > Mammalia > Chiroptera > Noctilionidae > Noctilio > Noctilio leporinus. The sequence continues at coordinate 14,481 of PVIW01000099.1, read as the reverse complement.
GATGCTGGTGGTTTATATGTCTGATCCTGAGCCCAGTAGCACTGGTATACAGTTACCTCAGGAACCACAGCCTCAGCTGCTAAGTAAGGCCTTTGGAGTGCAGGTAGTGTGACTAAAATCTTCTAAATTTGTAGGCAGGCAACTCTAACTGAATGTCTATCATAGAAATAACATAACATAAAAGTAAAATTTTTATAAAATGATACTTTCTTATCAGGGAGGGAAAAGAAGCCCCAATAATTCTAAGGTCTTGAAGAAGATAATATAATTCCAGACAAAGCTTCTCAGCTAGACCCTTGATTCTCCTTGTGATCATTCAGAAGATAGCAGAGCTTGGGGATTGAGTCCCCAAAGGCTCACACAAGGCAGTAGTTGAATTGCAAATAGAAGCTGAGAAAATATTCTTCTCGACCTTCTGTTCAAGCCCGAGAACACTGAGACTTGACCTACAATAGTACATTTTGACTGTCTTGGAATAAAATGAAAAATTCATAGATGGGAGAGAATGTTATCATTCCCTCAGTCTTCTGATTTGAAACCTTTCTCATTTGATAGGCTGCATTCAAATCAAGTTAGTAGCTGAGGATTCAACACACAAGCCAAGAAGGTGAAACACAGCGCTCTTCAAGTCTCTCGATAAATGATGAGCCTTTGATAGATTTGGATGAAAGGACTGCCCAAGAAAAGGGCAGTGCACCCAGTCAAAATGTATGTATTTGCATTGGGGATAATCATAGGTCCTCACGTAGGTATTTTACCATGAAACTTAAAAAGTATTTTCATATCCATGATCTCATTAAGTCTTCACAGACTTTCTGTGATAAAAGATATTGTAAGCCTAACTTGAGGAAACTGAGGTTCTGGAAAGCCACAGGATTTGCCTGTGGTCACATAGACAATAGTGTTAGAAAGGGCTGAAAACTTGATTCTTCATCATCTTTCTCAAGTTCAGAGTCTTTCTGTCCTACCATAGTAGTGGGTTAACTTTGCACGGAGCAGGGAAACCCCTATTTTAGCATCCCCATTTGTTTTTAGTAGTTGCATTGGCTATAGTAGTCAAAGTCTAGTTTTTCACTAAACAAAATGGATTGGATTTAATTTTTAAGAATAATAGCCTGGAGACTGAAGATTCTAAATACCTAATTTTTGTAATGAATGGGCATATTGAGCAAAAATGTGATTTCTTATTCTCACAAAAATGATGACCAATCCAGAAATACCTTGCATTTAAATTAGACTTGACTTTAGCTGTGACTCCTCACCCAAGTCTAGCAGAGAACAAAGCTTCCAATGGGCAAATTGGAAGAAAAGAAACTTGCTTCATTTGGGTTAATTGTAGGGTAACTAGAAATAGTTTTCACAACCTGTGAAACCAAAATGACTGTCAATATGTAAAAATGGTGCAAGAACTAGAAATGCTGAAAACCTTTCTGGTCTGACTCTCAGCATCTTTGAACAAAACAGCATGCTGCTGTTTCTAGATACCTGAACACACGTTTAACCTGTTTGGTAATGTGAGAAACCAATGGCATATAAATGTGAAAGTGGCCTAATGTCTCAGCCACCCGAACCAAGTCACACTCTGAAGCTTTATGTCTGAACCTCTCAAATCTCCTCTGTGCCCCTACATCCCATTCTTTAATGCTGCTCCCCTTTCCCAGGCACCACTATGATCTGTACAATGCAGTCCTCTAAAGGGTGTTCTTCAAAGTGATCCCTTAAATACATCTAAAATATTTTTGTTCAGTAATTAGCAGAGGTATTACTTATTTCTGGGACATCAGTATCTAGTGGAATCATTCATAATCTCTCTATAGGCATTTCCATGGTGAAGTTAAAACACCATATAGGCTGCAGTAAGTGGGAGAACAGATATGTGGTGAATGGAGATGCCTTCCTGAAATCTCTCAAATCTCAGAGGGCTTTTCCTACCTCCAATTTCAGATTGGCTAGCATTATAACACTCCTTAGAAATTCCTTCTAACAGAGAACAAAAATCTACTGATTTTATAATATAAAAAGTTTTATCTGCATTAGTATTCTTGGTTAACTCTTCACGATGTAAGATGTTCTGTGTGAAATGTGTATTTATTTATTTACATTATAAAGTTAAAAAGTCATAGGAAGCCATTGATGTCTTTTCTATCCTCCCTGTCTACTCTTCTTATCTTTACTTTCTCTTTCCCAAATGAAAGCCCGTGATGAACCATTTAACCATTCTATATCAATAGCCTCAAAATCCTTTGTCACTTATTTTCATGACCCCTAAACTTGAATTAATCCAACAATATGCTTTATCTTTTCCTACATCTAAGCTGTCAGACACTGGTAGAGGAAACCATACTTGTATTTTGACTAAAGTTTTGGGATATCGAAAATCAGAAAAATGCTGCTCAATGCTCCTTAGAATTGTGTGTATGTGTGTGTGTGTGTGTATGGTCAGCCAATACTGTCTCCCATTGTTCATATTGTCTATTGCTCTCCCATTGTTCATATTGTCTATCCCAATTTTGCTCTGTTCTCCTCAAGCTTCTGCCCATAAGCAAATAACTTTTCTTCCAGTATGAGCTCCAAATTCTTTTAACTTCTCATCCAAGACATTTAAATTTATCAGTATACCTTGGCTAGTATGGCTCAGTAGATCATGTGCTGACCTATGAACCAAAGAGTCACCCATTCAATTCCTAGTCAGGGAACATGCTTGGGCTGTGGGCCAGGTCCCCAGTTAGGGATGCATGAGAGACAACCACACACTGATATTTCTCTCCCTCTCTTTCTCCCTCCCCACCTCTCTCAAAATAAATTAATTAAATCTTTAGCAATAACAAATTAAATGAATTTATCATTTATCAATAGACATTACCACTTGTTTTTCTTTATATATCAAAGGAAAATATCTTTTCCTATCAATTTAACTTTTGGTTTAAACCCCATTCTAACTCCATTCATTCAACTATCCATTGAATTCATCATTATCAAAGAATTCTATGTGCAACCAAGCTAAAAGCTTGTGGCACTGTAGTAGGCAAGGGAGAATTGCCCTGCACTCAAATTCTCAATGTAGAAAATAAGGGGGGGGGGGGGGTAAATAAATTAATGCTTTGCCAGAAATGCTGATGACTATAAGAGAGAATTAAAAGAGGGAAGCTAAATTTTGACTGAGTAGTCAGGCTTCTATGTGGAGGCAATATTTAAGCTAAGACCTAAATGAATAGAAGAAGCCAACCATTAAGGCTTGGTGCAAGTAGAAGTTGTGCTAGAAATTAAAGGAAAAACAAAGCTCATGGAGTTTAACATCACTTACAGAACTAAAAGGAGATCAATATGGCTTGGTGAAGTGTATGATGCGAGAGTCGAATAATGCACATTCAAGGATATAATACATGTGCCATCTCTCTCTCCAAAAAAGTACACAGTTGGACCCTGAACAAGAACTTCATGAGACCACTTACATGCAGGTTTTTCCTTTTTTTTCAGCCCTTCATATCCTCAGGTTTCACATCCTGAAATTCAGCAATCTGGAATTGAAAGTAGTATTTTCATATTCCCAGTCACAGATTCCCCACTGCAGATAGAAAATATTGTTTGTAGACCATGGTTGTTTGAATCTGTGGATGTGAAGGGCAGAGGCAGATTATAAAGTCAAAGTTATATGTCTACTTTTCTATCTCACTGGGACCAGACTCCCTATTCTTGTATTGTTCAAGGGTCAACTGTACAAACTTTCTAGGTGAATAATGTTGAGTAAGTGATTTAATTTCTCAAGCTTCAGTTTTCTCTATTTGCAGAAAAGTATAATAATATGCATCTCAAGTAGTTGTTATAAAGATTTAATTATGGACTAACGGTAAAGGGCTGTGCAAATGTAATTTTACTATGATTTTTATTTGTATCAATTTTTTATTTACAAACTAAGCCAAGTATAACTGTTATCTGTCAGAAGGGCCTGCTCCCCACAAAGCTCTGTGTCTACTATCAGCTGCTTTTATTTTTATGTTGTTAAGACTTCCTGAAGTTTAATTCCAGAGCCAGACTTAGACCAGAGTTTGAGTCCCAACTCTACCATTTACTAACAGTATAATCATGCACTAGTCTTCCCATGATTTCAATTATTCACCTATAAAAAGAGAAAGATATGCTGTTGGTTTAAGGTTTAAATAGAAATAATGCAGAGTCCCTATAGTATTTACTTACGATCATCATAATTATTGCATTGCTAACAGTAGTTGTGTTAAGGGATGGCACATGCTCTTTGTGAGATTCCACTGGGTGCCATCCCATGAATAGTAACACAGGCAGAGGATGGAAAAATGCCAGCAGTGAGGCGGTATGCAGTACACAGCATGAAAAAACACCAAGACCAATTACAGCCCACCTGAATACCAACTCCCACTGTGGCCTTCTTCTCATTTGTGCCAGCACAATGATTTCTACTGTGGCTCATCTTTAGCAGAGAGTCTCAGCAAGAAACCCTAACAGGTAAAGAAGCTAAAAGCCTAAATATTATATATACCATATATATATGTACATATATCGTATATATGTATACATATACACATATACGCATAATTTGGTATTAATGTGTTTACACACAGAGTGCAAGATATTTTCTTTGGCCCTTGGCAGAAGGCCGGTTGGAAGAACAATCATAAACTACTTTGGTAGCATTACATAATTGCAAATATTCTCTTGTGGTACACACTCTAATTATAATAACAATCACTCCCATTTAGTGAATTTCTGTACCAAAAACTGTGCTAGACATTTTACATACATTCTCACTGGGCTGTAAACCTCTGTTTAATAAGAAACATTACCTTGTCTTACAGATGAGAAAACTGAGGCACAGAGGGATTAAGGTCTTAATGAATAAAGATGTTAGAAATATTGGTGGTGGGATTCGAAATAGTATCTAACCTTCTGTAAAGCCTATGTCCTTTCCGCTACAGCTTGATGCCTCCACAGGATGTTCTCAAGTCTTGAACTGTTGGTCCTTTTATAAAAATACTGTTACTGACTATTCTTTCTTTGCTTTGTTGTTTATACCCCTCCCTAAGAAAAAACACACAATAGAATTCTCTTTGATATATATAGCTAGATGAATGGAAGGATAGATATGCATATTTATACACCATTGCACTCTATAACTTTCAAAACCACCTTGTGGATCTTATTAGCACATCACTTGTGCTCTGCCTATGTTCTGGCCCAGGTGTGCAAAGCAGCTAGTTCACAATAACCTCCCAACCACCAGTGTCATCATGTGCTTTGTGGATGAGGTGTGGTCCACTCTCCTGAGGTCCGTTCATAGTGTCCTCAATCGCTCTCCTCCACATCTCATCAAGGAGATTCTGCTGGTGGATGACTTCAGCACCAAAGGTAAGAAAAATCAGTTTGATATAAGGTAGTTGTCATTTGGATAGGTGGTAAAATTACAGGGTGATTTGAAAAAGCATATACCTTTTATAAATGCCAAATCACTGTTTAATTTGTTGCCTTCCAGGCATGAGTCCAAGCATCTATAGGATACAGGAAGCTAGCTAGCTCTAGCTATCACCTGGGACCTGTTTAGTTAGCCTCCTCAAACTTCCTTTCAGCTATAGCTTCTCTGTCATATAGAAGTGATGTAGAAAACCAGATGTTCTCTATGATTTCACAAATACCTTTTCCTGAGATATAATAAGCAAATTTCCCACATCTAATGAGGTGCCTTTCCTTTAACTGGAGTTAAACTTTATGGAAGCAAGGAAATGGAAAATCTATGGCAAAACATATGTTTTCAGGTAAGTGTTAAGGAGACACATTTCCAATGGGATGAGAGAGATGAGGTTCTATAACAGATTTTTAAAGCAGAATTCACCATGATAGGGCTTTACATATGTTCTTTTTAATTACAGAGAAGAATCTTTCCAGACTGTCAAATAGTTTGCATAAGTGATCTCATGACTGCCACCTTATGAATTCCCAAAAGGCAACCTACTTTCAAAAATTTTAGAAAATAGTGAAGAGGTGGCAAACCTTAATAGAACAGGCTACCCTCAATCTTGACCACAATGACAGCCAGTTTTCTCAGCCTCAGGGTTCCAACAGAATCACGCAGAGCTCAAGAAGAAGTGGGATGCCTAAGGAGAACTAGTTTAAAATTTTAAGAAAGCCTAAATAGAAATAGTATGCAGTTACTAAGCAGATAATAGTCTCTTTAGCAATGGCATATCCAGATTTAGTGGGACCTGAAACTTCTATGAAGTCTCTTTAAGAAAAACACCACACCGTTAGTAGGAAAGTGAGTTGCGGAAGTATTCTGAACAGCCATTCCTCCCTGGGATATCTGTCAATAGTTTAATTACACATAGAAGTGATAGCAAGGCACATCAGAATACCTCATAAGATCATATACAAAAAAGTTCCTTTAGCCAGGATCCAGCTTTGGCCATCCAACAAAATAGTGGATGTGATAGATGGGGATATCACACTAGGAAGGAACAGTGTTCTTAACCAGTTACAGTTGTGATAGTTTTCTTTTGCAAATTTTCCAGTTTGCATACAATGCTTAGCCTCTTCCCTGGGCTTTAGAAGGGACTTTTGTTGGGGGGAAAAGTTGTACAACATTCATTTACTTCAAGATAAATTTGCGGGGAACCTTCTTGTTCTGTGTAGTTTGGCAACACTAAAAAGAAGGATTTGGAATTTAATATAATATAGAGTTTAGAGTTTTGTTTTGAACCAAGACAAAAATTCATCCAAAAAAATAACATCAGAAAATAAAATCATGGCCCAAGGAATACATTTTTTTAAAGTTATGATGTAATAATATATGTCAACGGTAATTGAAAATGTTTTAAATTTTAAATATCATAAATTTAAATATTTTAAATAGTTTTTAGAGTTTGATATTGAGGAGGCACTACTTCTGGTATTATCCACATCTAGTTAAGTATTTTCTTGTTTCTCCTTAAACTTTGACATAGATTACCTAAAAGATAATTTGGATAAATACATGTCTCAGTTTCCAAAAGTTCGGATTCTTCACCTCAAAGAGAGACATGGCTTAATAAGAGCTAGACTGGCAGGAGCACAGAATGCAACAGGTAAGAAGCTGCTGATTTTTTGTTTGGTTACATTTTTGTTTCATTTTAATTTTTTCAAATATACATCAAATGTCAAATAATAGTGCAGTGTATACCCACATACCTGTCATTTTTTCTAATATGTGCTTCATCACACACAAACACAGACACATGTCTGTATATGCACAATTTTCTTTCTGAACATTGGAAAGGACTTTACAGTAAGTACCTCAGTTAGGCATCTCTTAAAAACAGAGACATTCTCTTGTATAAGGGTAACTTTCATACCTAAATATCACCTAATGTATTGACTTTTCAAATCTCCTCATTCCTCCCAAAATGTTTTACACAGCTGTTTGTTTTTTTGTTTGTTTGTTTTTTTGTAATTTCTTTTGATATTTGAGATCAAATTAAGTTTATGCACTGCATTTGGCTGTTTGAGCTCCTTAGTCTGTCAGTGTAGGATAGACAATGCCACAACCATTGGACCACTGTTCATTTACCATTGACTTTGTTTGTTTGAAAAGTATAGGCCATTTGTTTTGAATAACTGTCCACATACTAAAATTTTCTCTTTCTTCATGTTACAGGATAAATATTTTTGGCAAAAATACTATATGGAATTCAACTATATAGGTGATAGGAATTGTATACTTACTGCTTCAAATCAAGAAGCACATGATGTCTGGTTGTCCCACTATTAAGGATACTAATTTTAGAACTTGATTAAGATATTGGCAGCTAGACTTTTTCTTTTGTAGCAAGAAGTATTTGTGGGGTGATACTTTGATCCATGCAAATATCCTGTTTTCCTCATAAGACTTTATATAATAGTTTAGCGTTCAGTGGTGATCATTGTTTGAATCCTTGAATCTATTATTACACTGACATGTAAATTTATCTTTCTAATTCTATCATCCTTTCTTTTGTTAGCTGGTATTCACTTGTAAAAGAAAAGCAATCTCTCTCTTCCCCTTCTTTGCTCCTTCCCTCCTTATTCCTCCCCTTTCATTCCTCCATCACTATGTATATAGATAGAGGCATAATTTTATTATGTATAGTATATATGTATATGTGTATATATAACATGTTATATAGACATCTATGTGAAATTGTCAACAGACAATATATTAAACAATTACTTTGGCAAACTACTATAAAGTTTCAAAATACTTGCTCTCAGTTTATGTTTCTATCTTTCTGTAGACAGCAGGGCCCATGGCCCACACATTCAGTAGCATGAGTAGAAGGCCAGTGCCTGAGTTTGGAAAAAAATAGAAAGGTGTGTCTGGATGAGGTTGTGTAAGGATATATCCAACTGCCTGAACCCCTTGGAGAATTCAAAGGAATTTAGGATTCTATACCAGGTTTAGCAGAGGATGTAATTCAGGTACCACCCAGAGACCAGCCTTGAGAGAAGAAATACAGCCTGTTGGGTCCTGCCAACCATCCTTGCCCCTTACTGAGGCAACCCCCAGCCTTCACAAGTAGCACACAGTCAGGAGACCTCTCTGGGACTGAAGAGCTTCTGTAATTAGAGATCAGCAAAGATACCAGTGCAGACGTTTTCTCTAGAATACTTTAGCTAAACAGAGAGACCAAACATAAGAACCCGGGTCTAGAATTTGACAGGCCTAGATAGCTACTGTTCTCTACAAATTTACCTTTTTAAATTTAGAGAAAGGAGAAGGAAAGCCACAGCCAAGGATGTGATTGGAGACTCAAGCACACGTACAGACATAAGTCAAGGGACTCCTTTTCATCCCAGCTGTTATCAGTCTCTAGAATTCAGAAAGAGCCTTCTCCAAAATAATAAAGGCAAAGCAGTGACTCTGATCACTAGCAATGTCCACTACACATTCAGGTTCCAGGTTCATCATCTGAATCTAATTCAGACAAAGAGATTGGATCCAATCAGTTATCTGCTGGGAATGAGGAGTTAGAGAAGCCAAGCAGGATTTCAAAATGTAAAAGGCAGGCCATGGTCAATGAGTCTCCAGAGAATGGCTCCTATACAGAAGTAAGAAGAGATGGGGTAGTTGAGGTCCAAGTAAATAAACTGACCAGCTAGCCTAGTGGCCTGTTGTCCTCCCAGGAGGAGCCTGTAGTCAGGCAGGTTCAGCAGTCCACTCCAGAGAGTCGGAGTAGAGATGAATTTTTCCTTTCCTTCATGACCTTTAGCAACAGACCTGACTGCTGTTCGTATGCCAAAGAATTGGCTGTCTAACTAAGAACTGACATCAGGTCTCCTGAAGAGTAACAGTCCTGTAAATTTCCACAACTTGTTTCTACTGAAGTTAAAACAGGTGATTTCCTTAGTATCGCTGATAAGTCATCATGTAAAATTAAGTGGCCAGCTGGGTCCATACTCCTCCGGAAACCCTGAACACAACTCCCCAGCATTAATTTGTGCGGACAGCAGTGTCTCAAGCTAGTCAGCTAAATATAAGTGGGAGTCCATGCTCAAAAAGAAGTTGTCACTGCTGGGCACATTGGGCAACCCTGGGTTGGCCAATATATAAACAAATAAGTTACAAGGAAGCCTATATACAAACATACTAGCATTATCAGGACTTACTCTAAGGAAACAACAACAACAAAACCTGCCAGGTGGTAATCAAGCTTGAATTAATTATTCTGAGCTGTAGCTTAAATGCTCATTGAAAAAAAATGTAAATAATACTCACCATTTATTAAGAATTTACGTATTAGAGGATCCGGTAAGATGGTGGCATAGACAGATGGGGCACACCTCTTTGCACAACCACATCAAAATTACAACAAAAATATAGAATGCATCATTAGTCAGAACCATCAGAAATCGAGTTAAATGTCAGTCTGACAACTACAGAATTAAAGAAACCACATCCATTGATATGGGTGCAGATGTGGAATGGGCTGGTCTCTAACTCATGTGTGGTGGATAAAAATTAAGGAGGAATATCTCAGGAGTGAGGAGTTTCAGTCCCACACCAGGCTTCCCAGCCCAAAGTTCCAGTGCCAGGAAGATAAGTCCCCAAAACTTCTGGCTGCAAAAACCAGCAGGGGATGAGTCACTAAAAGAAACTGCTGGAACCCCAAGCAGTTCCTCTTAAAGAACTCACATATGACTCACCTACTCACTCACTCCCTCTGAGCTCCATCATCAGGGTAGCAGTGGTGTACAGGGAGAAACTGAAATGTTTGGCATCAAGATGCGCAGAGGACATTGTCTCTTTTCTAAATCCTCCCCCAACAGAGCCTGAAGCAGTTACCATATCTGAGATTCCATCAACCTAACACTATTTGATCTGCCTTGAGGATCCCCAGAGACTCTGCCCCACCCAACTTACTGGCCCACCCAATCTGCTCTTCCATGTGAATGGCTGGTCTTGATTCACATTTCACAACTTCCTAAAGCCTGTCAAACAAGTAACAGCTGGCCTTAGTGAACTCCAGTCCTGGCACTACCAGCAGACAGCTTAGATTCATAGCTTGGGAATCTCCAAGCTATTCACCTGGGAATCTCCACACCCAGAAAAAGTAAAGCCATCTCAGATTGCTTTATAGCTCAGGTGGGGTGGCCCCAGGCAAAACACAGGTGGGGCTGACCCTGGCCTGCACCACCCGGGAAACCTCAGGGCCAGTGTACTCATGGATAGTTACAGACCATGGCAGAGCACAACTGATCCTTCACAGAAGGCAGAGGTTGGCTGTCCTTGCAGCTGACTGGCCTTGGTAAATCCCTCCCATTCATCTGCCAATAGCAACAAAGGATCAACTACAAGAGGAAGGTATACTCAGCCCACATTAAAGGTGCACCTTGAGTACCCAACTTGGGTGATAGGGGAGGCTGTACCACTGGACCCTATAGGATACTTACTACATACATTAGGCCGTACTACCAAGACACAGTGTCAAAGCAGCTCTACCCAATACACAGGAACAATACAGGGAGGCTGCCACATTGAGAAGACAAAGTAATATGGCCCCAATGAAAGGAAAAAACAAAATCCCAGAAAAAAGAATTAAGTGAAATGGACATAGCCAACCTATCAGATGTAGAGTTCAAAACACTGGTAATCAGGATGCTCAAAGAAATTATTGTGTATGGTCACAAAATAAGAAAAGAAGTGAAGGTTATACAAAATGAAATGAAGAAAAATATACATATATAGGGAACCAACAGTGATGAGAAGGAAGCTAGTTCCTTCTCGATAATTTGGAACAAAAGGAAGACATAAACATTCATCTGGAACAGAAAGACAAAATAACAATTAAAAAATGAGCAGAAGATTAGGACCCTTTGAGACAACTTGAGATATACCAACATTCAAATCATAGGGGTGCCAGAAGGAGAAAAGGAAGAGCAAGAAACTGAAAATGTATTTGAAAAATTAGTGAAAAGAAATTCCTTAATTTGGCACAGGAAATAAACGTACAAGTCTAGGAAGCACAAACAACTTGTACCCAAATAGAACCACACCAAGACTCATCATAATTAAAATGCCAAGGTTTAAAGACAAAGAGAGAATCTTAAAAGCAGCAAGAGAAGAAGGTTACCTACAAAGGAGTTCCCATTAAGACTATCAGCTGATTTTTCAAAAGTAACTTTGAGGGTAAGAAGGAATTGATAAGAAATATTCAAAGTGATGAAAAGCAAGGACCTACAACAAAGATAATTCTTTCCAGCAAAGCTATAATTTAGAATGGAAGGGAAGATTAAGTGCTTCCCAGACAAGGCAAAGCTAAAGGAATTCATCAGCAGCAAGCCATTATTATATGGAATGTTAACAGAACATATTTAAGAAAAAGAAGATCAAAACCATGAACAGTAAAATGACAACTAACAACAATCAACAACTGAATTTAAAAACACACACACAAAGAAAAAAGCAATGCAAATAAAACAAAAATAAATAAAAAACAAAACCAAAACTAAGCCAACAACCAGAACAGGAACAAAAATCATAGCTCCGGGGATCATTTGGAGGATTATCAACTGGGAAGGGTAAAGAAGAGAAAAAGAGAAATGGTGCAGGGATTAAGAAGCATAACTGGTAGGAACAAAATAGACAGGGGTGTATTAAGGATAGTATAGGAAAGGGTAAAGCCAAAGAACTTACATGCATGACCCATGGACATGAACTAAATGGGAAAGGATTTCTGGAGGGAAGGGGGTACCAGGAGGAGGGAGGCAAAGGGGAAAAAACTGGAACAACTGTAACATCATAATCAATGAAATATAACTTTAAAAAAAAGAATTTAGGCCCTGGCTGGTGGCCCAGTGGATAAGGTGCCAGCCTTTGAACCCAAAGGCTCTATTCCCAACCAGGGCACATAACCAAGTTGCAAACCAGATCTGCAGTCAGGTCTGTAGCTGGAGGCAGGTGAAAGGCAACCATACATTGATGTTTCTCTCCTTCTCTCCTTCTCTCCCTCCCCCTCTCTCTAAAAATAATAAATAAAATCTTAAGTAAAAGAAAAAAAGAAATTAGATATTAGATGGATCTTAGAAATAGCCCCATAAAGTAAATCTTAAAGAGGGTAAAATGAACTTAACCAATGTGGCTAAGAGCAGCAGAACTGAGATAAAGGTAGGCCTGTGCAACTTCGATCCTGTGTTCATTTCACACAGGCCTCAGCCTGTCAGAGTTAGGACAGTGTGTAAAACGTCCACTAACAACATCCAGAACAATTAGAAATCTTACCCAAAGTTAGCTACACAGCTTCTTATTCTGATTCCTCAGATCTTATTTAAAATAAAATAAATGTGGAGCAACGACATTCTTGCACAGCGCGATTCTCTTCTCTCCCAAAATACTATACACTGTAGAATTTCATCCTATGGTTTAAGCAGATGCTACTTCCTGCGGGTCCTGGTTGCAAGTGAATGAGAAGCTTTGTGGAGATCTATGACTGGCAGGACTTGAATACAAGTTTAGGGACCATTCCTGCTGCCACTGGGGATAGAGAAAGTGAATCTGAGCCCCTTTCACTGCTCCAAGCCTGCTGTGGAGACAAGGACAGGGCCTACCAGAAACTGTTGTTTTAACTCTGGGTCTGAATGAACAGAAGTGGGAGTGCTGAGATGAATGAGACTATAGGTACCAGTCAAATCAGATTTTCATTTCCTTCAAGGCCTTTAGCAACATGCTCGACATTGCTGTTTGCATTCCAAAGAATCAGCTGGCTAAATTTAAGAAGTGACATTCACTCCTGGCCAACTCGGAGGTCTCCTGAAGAACAACAGTCCTATAAATCTCTACAACTTCTACTTCCACACCACTCGCCAGTGGGGCCTGAGCAGACCAGGCTTACATGCTTTACATACCCAGATGGCCCCTGAAACCTTCCCACAACAGGGAAAGGATGGTGCAAGAGGACACCCCTAAGAGAAAATGACCTTTCAATATCAAACAAGCTATAATTCCCTGAAAATGGGGCACTCCCAGCATGATCAGGACTTGTAACTGCTGTCTCCAGAGCAGAAGACTTGGTAGAAATGCAGCAGGGCTTCTTCTGGCTAGTACAGCCTGGTCTGTTCTGAAGGACCTCTTCAAGGACATGCTTCACCAAGACTTTGACAAAGATAGGTTCTTTACCTTTATGTCAAAATTCCATTGTTGACTGGGTAATTAATAATATACTGAATTTCTTTAATTTGAGAGGTAGTTTATAGGTTTCAGTGGATCCTAAAGATCCATCACCCAGATAGCTCTTTCTATCTTGTTCTTTGCCTGCTGCTATCTTCTGTGTTTATTCGCCCTCGTTGTGCCATTTTTTAAAACCCAGGCTATGGAATGTACTATTTCTTTTTTTTTTTAATATAATATTTTTTAAATTTTATTGTTGTTGTATTACATCCATCCCCTTTTTGCTCCTCTCTGTCCCCCTCCCCACCCACCCATTCCCCCCAAAGTCAATCCCACCTGTTGTCCATGTCCATGGTTCCTTTATACTAGTTTCTTATCTAAGCTGCTCCCCTTTCTTGCCTGTCTCTCCCCTCACCCCTCCCCCCAACCCCTTTTCCCCTGACCACTAAAGGCTTATTCCTTGTATTCATATACTTGGTTCTGTTTTGCTTGTTGTTAGTTTTGCTCATTATTGTCCTGTAATGGGTGAGATCGTATGATATTTGTCCTTCACCGACTGGCTTATTTCACTAAGCATAATACTCTCCAGTTCCATCCATGTTGTTGCAAAGGGTACAAGTTCCTTCATTCTTTCTGCTACATAGAATTCCATTGTGTAAATGTACCAAAGTTTTTTGATCCAATCCTCCACTGATGGGCACTTAGGCTGTTTCCAGCACTTGGCTATTGTAAATAGTGCCGCTATGAACATAGGTGTGCATAGGTTCTTATGAATTGGTGTCTCAGGATTCTTTGGGTATAGTCCAAGTAGTGGAATTGCTGGATCAAAAGGCAGTTCC
>PVIW01000098.1:600000-826002 GCA_004026585.1 Noctilio leporinus | reverse complement strand
AACAACATGGATGGAACTGGAGAGTATTATGCTTAGTGAAATAAGCCAGTCAGTGAAGGACAAATATCATATGATCTCACCCATTACGGGACAATAATGAGCAAAACTAACAACAAGCAAAACAGAACCAAGTATATGAATACAATGAATAGGCCTTCAGTGGTCAGGGGGAAAGGGGTTGGGGGGAGGGGGGAGGCAGAGGCAAGAAAGGGGAGCAGCTTAGACAAAAACCTAGTATAAAGGAACCATGGACATGGACAACAGGTGGGATTGACTTTGGGGGGAATGGGTGGGTGGGGAGGGGGACAGAGGGGAGCAAAAAGGGGATGGATGTAATACAACAACAATAAAATTAAAAAAAAAAAAAAAAGAAATGCAACTGACTTTTGTGTATTGATTTGTGCCCTGCAACTTTACTGAATTTGTTGATGAGTTCTAACATATTTTGGGGGAGGATCTAGGATTTTCTCTATGTAATATCGTGCCATCAACAAAGAGAGATCATTTTAGTTCTTTCTTTCTAATCTGGATGCCCTTTATTTCTTTTTCTTGCCTAACTGCTCTGGCTAGAGTTTCTAGTAATACGTTGACTGAATGTGGCAAGAGCGGGCATCCTTGTCTTGTTCCTGGTCACGGAGGAAACCTTGTCATTTTCACCATTGAGTAAGATGTTCGCCGTGGGATTGTGATGACTGACTCTTATTATTACCTTTTCTCAGTGAATACTGGTTGAACTACAGAGAGTTAGATGCTCCGATTAAAAACAATTATGATAGTGTAGGTACAAAGGATAGAGGTTGTATAGTATAGAGGGTGGAGATGCTAATTACACTGAAGTAGAAAGGACTTGCAAGGAAGTCTTCCCAGGATGAATGGCATTTTAGCTGAGTTTGAAGGAAAGAGCAGGAATGCAGAGGGACAAGACCAGAGAAGAGCACATCGCACAAAAAGCAATTCAGTTAAATCTGTGGCCGGCACGGATCTCTTTGCTAGGTTTAAAATAGTGAGACCGAGTCCGTCACAAAGGTATCCAACAGATGGCAGTACTAGGAATTGTAATGGGGTGAAAAGGACTGAAAAAGTTTTTAAACCGTTTGATCAGTATTGCTTACATGTAAAAGAAAATAATCATGATGATGATAACCATACTTAATTCACAGGGGAAGGTCAGGTAGATAAAATGTGGAAAAAGGATCATATATTTCATAATTGTCTATTTGTAAATACCTATTCTCCACAGTCAGCAGGGAATGACTTTCATCATTACAGGACTCATAATTTCCTTTGCCTATTTCTTCTATATACTCTTAAAAACTGAAGGGAAAAAAAATCAAGACATGTGGCACATTCTGTGGGGAACTAGCTGCAAAATGAGATTATGAATCTAAAATAAGGAAGGTGGATGACCTGCTATACTCAGGGGCTATCTGTAGCTGAGATGGGTATCTATCCAGGTAGTAATTAATTATAAGTGCCTCCGCATTTTCATATGTTGTGATTAGCTGGGCTTGGGTCATGCACCTTGGCTGTCAGCTCCAGTTGAGAGGTGGAATTTCCAGTCTGAGATGGAAATTATTTCTCTATTAATCAACCCTTAGAGGTTCTCAGATGACAGTTTCACCCTGTTCCCTGAAGCTTGATCAGCAACCTGGATGTTTTATGTTCTTTCCACGGTAGCAGAAGGAAAACCGTGAACACCCTCATGAAAGTTGAACCTGGTGCTGAGAGGAAAGCAGCCTCCCCTTTCTCGGTTCTCACCAGAAAAGAAAACGCATGCGATCATCTCTAGCTTCCTCTGCTAGCCCCGAGCTCCTTGGCTCACACCCTTCCAGAAACACTGGCGTCCTTGCTCTTGTCCAAGAATATCAGAGAGTTTTCTCCCTCTGTTCCTTTCGCCTGCAATGCCCTGGGCAAATGCACTTCACATCTCCAAGGTCTCTGCAGAATGGGAGGCCTGCCCCCTTCCAAGTACTTCCTGTATTCCTTCCCTCCTTTGTTCTTCTCCATGGCACTTATCACTATCTGGCATGCTATATTGTTTTATTTGTTTATTATCTGTTGCCTCTCTATTCCTATCAACCCCTAGACAGTGAAGGTGGGGGTTCTGTCTCTCTGTTCCCAGCTGTACTAGAGCATCCTCACCACAGAGAAGGCACTGGGCACCTTTCTTGTCAATAAATAAATGAATCTTCACATTTAACCACTTCATCATGTTATTAAAAATATTTCACTGTTGTAAAACTTAAGCATCTTCTTGAATCTGCTGACATCCGGAGTATCCATAAGTTGCTGAAGGACACAAACCCTTCCATGTAAGTTTCAAGAGGTTATTGTTTACACTTTGGAAGTTTCATTTTTATTTCATCTAAAATTGAGGTTTGAGTTTAACATTCAAAATATCCCAGAGGAGTTTGGCTGGTGGGGCTCAGTGGATAGGCACTGGCCTGTGAACCCAAAGGTCGCTGGTTCGATTCCCAGCCAGGGCACATAACCAGGTTGCAACCCAGGTCTCCAGCCAGGTCTGTAGCTGGAGGCAGGTGAAAGGCAACCATACATGGATGTCTCTCTCCCTCTCTGTCTCCCTCCCTTCCCCTCTCTCTAAAAATAATAAAAAATAAAATCTTTAAAAAAATATCCTAAAGGAAAGAAAATCTTGGAATTTCTGGCTCAAGTAATTACTCTTTACCTCAGAGCAAAAGGAAAATAGGACCAGTTTCCTCATCAGTCAACTGGCACCTTTCTTGAGCCCCTACAAAGGCTTGTGCCCATGCTGACCCCTGGAGGAGGTGGCCCGGCCTCTCTGTTCATGCTGCTTCCACAGGAGTTGCTTTGGAGAAACACTGTGTGTTGAGGAGACATTATGGCAATTGGAGAGTCTGGTCTTCAACATAGTCGCTGCTAACAACGCTGAATGACTTCAGTCAGATAACCAAGCCTCCGTGTCACTCCCTATTAAATAGGGGATACCAAGAGGTAGAAGAATTTAAAATTCTTCCCCAACAGAAAAGTGCTAGATTTAATCAAGAGGTAGAACAGAGCTGGCTTTCCATCAAGGGTTCTTGGCCAGCAACCCTGACACTCCTGTCACATCCTGGTGGGAAACAGTCCCAACGCTAAGGAGCAGGTGTGGCGTAAGGAGGACTAGAGGGGACTGCTGTGCAGGACGGGCCTGGACGACCATCTAGGAAGGAAGCAGGAACCCATCTGCTGGAGGACACCCTGCTCAGGGAGAGGCTATCAGGCCATATTGTCATGTGGCTCTGGTGCCACCTGGCGATGCTTCTTAGAATTTTCCTGTGGCTCCAAAGACATCTGCTGCAGGTCCTGTTCTGCACAACACCCCTCAGAAGAAGGCAGCACTGGAGGCCTGTAGGAAGGTGTTAACTATGTAGCTCAGCAAACATAAGGGCAAGAAGGAGACTGTCCGTCCCGTTATAAGGAAAAAAGTGAAGAACAAGAGGCCCGGGGTTTTACATTGGAAAACATTCACGTACGTGGCCAGGATGAGTTCCAGCCAATGTAAAACCACGTTGACTGAGATGTTCTCTGCTCGCTGTTTTGAAATAGTTTTGTCTTGGTTGTTTTCATTCACAGCAATAAGAGCTGGGATGCTGTTCAGCTTGATGCCGGGCTGGGCGTTGCGACAGGGACGGGCTGCCCTGGGCCGTGTCCAGGCCTCCGGGAGCTCCACCGGCGTGGACTTTCCCCCTAATAAGTAGGACACAGACTGGGGTGACAGTTCTGCGCAAGTATAGGGGATGTTATGAAAGTGCACTTCTGGAAGTGGCAATGTGGTCCTGGGGCACCAGGCATTTCTAATGCTTTGGGGGGCTTTGAAAAAGAGTTAACACTCTGATGGTCAAACATAATTCACGGTGGAAGGAGCCAGCGTGCAAGGACAGGGAGGCCAGAAAACTCGGTGTGCGAACTGGCTTATGACTCCCACAATAAAGATGGCTGCTATGTGACAACAGGGTGCCCTTCTGCATCATGCGTGGAGTTCTTCCTGGTTCAACTGTTTCAAAACTTTCAAAATTTTCATTAAAAAAAAAAAATAAATGAATAAATAAATAAATAAATAAGGACATGACTTTGGGAACCACTTGATGGAGAAAACCTGTTCATCATTCGGAGCCATTACATTAGTGAACTGAGGGAAAAGAGAATAAGTTTTCATTTTCTTTCATTGATATCATTTGATACGTTTCTGAAGTAGTTGGTCAGAAATAGTATTTCAACGAACATATGTGGTCTGTATACAATACAGCATGCCACACGTACTATTATCTACCATACAGCAGTATAATTACCTAGTTGCTCAAATGGATCAAACTATTTTGGTTCCATAACCAAATAAATTATTTATTTACCAGATGGATGTCACGGCAGAAACTTGTTAGATTATTTAGGGACTTGGTTATGCTCACATCAACCTTTAATTTACTAGAATGTCCCAAAGTTGCGGTAGTTGGAGCGCCAGGAGAATGAAAAAGAGGGAGAGGCCCGATGGTTGGGGTTCTTAGAGGAAACCTTTCTGGACATATCACTGAGGCATCACCCAGGTACGTGAAGAGTTCATGTTTCTCTTGTTCCTGGTAGGATGGAGGTGCAGTGCTGTAAAGGTCACTCTTCAGATCTAGAACATTCCAGCGTGGCTGTTCTGGTTGGTATGTGAGCAAATGGAACTAACAGTGAGCCTAATAAACTGCGTGGCGTGAGCTTGTGTGCTTTACCAGGAAGCTGCAGCTTCACACTCCAGAGGCTACAGCATCGCTCCTCCAAGGGGATTCACCCCCACCCCATTGTGGAAATGTTGGGGAGCAGGGGTTGTAAGCACATGCACAGTAAGTCAAGATGGCACAGGAGGAGCACCTTCACCCAAGAAGCCTGTCCGTGCAGACCGAGGAAAGCAGGGATGGTTGGGAGGTGGACCCATCAAAGAGCCAGTGGGAAGCTTGGAAAGCTGATTGGTTGTTTGGAAAAAGCACCTGGTCCACCCCAAACGCAAGCTAATGGAATCCCAGGGGAACAAAGAATCTCTCTCTCTCTCTCTCTCTCTGTCTCTCTCTTGCCTGTGACCCGCACTATTCCATCTGCATGTGCACCCCTTGCCCAGGGGCGTGTGACCACGCGGATGTAGCAGCCGGCCACGTGGACACCCACCAAGCTTCAACAGGGAGCAGAAACTCTGGAAACTGGCTTTTGCTTTGGCCTTGTTGAGAACTTCCCATGGCAGGGTGGGGGGAGATGGGGCATTGACAACCCAGGGGGCAGCTGCTATTTCCACCCCAGTAAACCTCCCGCATCACCATCTCCCGTGCATGCTGTCCCCGCCGTGTGGGGAAGCCTGACTCCCACCACAGCCGTGTGCCAGATACTGACGTATTCCACCCCTAATTGCAGCAACTCCAGCCCTCGATGGGGCTGAGGCTGTTATCCCGCTGGCTGTCAGATGCGATGACACGATCCTAACCATCTGAACGCATGTCCTCATCTATAAAGCAGGGACAACGGAAGTGACATCACAGGATTGTGAAGAGAATTAGGGATAATGTATGTAATATACCCAGAACTACCTGGCCCTGACACATGGTAGGCACTCAGGAGGTTCTTAATCTCTCCCTTACCCCCTCACACACACACACACACGTGTGCACTAAGCCTTGTTCCAAGAAAACAACACACTGTGACAATTTTTTTGTTGTCGTTCTGGTTGTTGCGGCTGCTCCAATCATTCTCCACTAGGTCAGACCCCTAGTGTTCAGTCAAGGATTAGGTTCCCATTTCCTCATAACTAAGGAAATCAAAGAGAATGACTCATCTGGAAACATAAGAAATTGTGCAGAATATGACTAAGCCAGAGGGTATTTAAAAATCAATTGCCTGGCTTCTATCTTTAATCAGGGGAGATCTTAAATTTTTTTCGTTGTTATTTGTTCTCAATGAAGTGGTTATAGGGTTGAGTATTATTTTAAAGGCTCAGCTTCTGTTCTGTTTTTTGTTGTTGTTGTTGTTGTTTTAATCTAAAAACACTTGTAGTATGTTAGCACGTTGGGCAAGGCATATGACATGTTTCCAGCATGCCACCTCTGGCGTGTACAGGGGGCTGCCACAGACCAATGACCCCAGTGAGTTGACAAGTGGCTTTCAAGCAAGAGACAGTAGCCCACCCACAACCTCTAGTGGATACTTGAGGCTTATTGGAGCATCGTTTCTGTAGCTGTTTCTTTTTTCTTCTACTTTGCTGTTTGGCGTATTTTCCACGATCGTGCGATTTTCCTGGTCTCTGCTCCACATTTCTGAAGAGTTTGCGGGCTCTCTCTCAACTGCCCAGAACAAAGCTATTCTTGCCACCTGCCTGCTGAGATGTGACTTTTCTCGTGGGAAGCCCCTGCCCTCTGCTCCTTCTGAACCTGCCCCTGGGGACTCACAGTGCTCCAGTCCCTGACACAGCTCGCTGTCCGCTGATGGGCAGCCATGTCTCATTCCTTCCTGGCTCAAGGAAGTCTGATGTCATTCAGATAGCAGATGAGGAACAGGATGTGAAAGGCAGGAAGGTGCTTCACCTAGTCCTACTACTTAGGTTTTGTATGTCATTTATGCGATCCCAGTTTTCTTATCTATGGGTGAGCTACAGCGTCTGAATAGTGGGGCGTAAAGTACAATTTTTGAGGAGTTCTTGATGAGATTTTTTTCTTTTTAAAATTATTTATTGATAATTAGAGAGAGGTAGATCCTGGCCAGGGATCAAACCATGATCTTAACATATTGGGATGATATTCTAACCAACTGAGTTACCAGGCCAGTGCCTTGATAAGATTTTACTTTATAGAATAAAAAGCCATAGGGGAAAGGGACACACACACACACACATACACACACACACACACACACACGCACGCACACACATTTTCTCCACTGCCCCTCCCCCTCTTGAAGCTCCTGTGAGGAGCAGAGGCCGCCCCTATTTTATGTCCATGAAATAAAAAGCCCAAGAGTCGCATCCTAGTGCTAATGAACGAGTCTGGGACCTTAACATCTATCTCTAAACAGCTCTTTAAGCTCAGCGTAAAGGTCATTACTGGACAATCGACTGTTTAATGTTTCTGGCCTGTGGCTTCCGCAGACTAGAGGCTGTGGGGCCCTTCCTCACTTTTTCCTGAACTGGGGCTCCAAGCCACTCAGTGGTCACACCTGGGAGCTGATGGTCTGGTCCAAGGGGTTGAAGAAAAGTAACCCAAATGGCCTTCTGGTAGGAGAAAAGTCCTGAAAGAAATATTTCTGAACCTGTTCTAGTATTTCACCATCTAACTATAGGAGAAGTTGGTTGATGAGGCTTATGTAAGAGACTAGAAAGCTGAGAACTAGGGAATTCAGGTGAGTTGCCAAGACCTTCAGGATTTGCACGTGACGGAACGTTTGTTAGGTACGAGGCTCATGTTTTTCCAATGTTACACATCTGTTCTGCGCATCAAAAACGAAATCTGAATACTTGGTTTACAGGGCCTTACCTGATGGTCTCCCATCCCCACCAACAACTGTTACTTAGAATTCCTCAAACATTTGGGGTTTCTTCCCCTTCGTGGTCTTTGTTCAGGCCACTCCCTGGCTGGGAGGTTTCTCCTCTTTTCACCTGGGCAAATCCTATTTCTCAGAGCTGCGCCAGGACGTTACTTTCCCTCGAAATCATTTTCTAATCTTCACATACGTCAGGCGCGCTACCCAACTGCTTTGAAGTTGAGTGTTTAGGTGCCTCTTTCCTACCCAAATGGCCAGCGTCCTGGGAGCAAAGACGTGCTCCCATTCCGCGTTGCGTTCTCCGAGCCGGTGCTCTGGGTGATGTCCTCCCCCATCCTTATCCAGGAGAGCAACCCACTTTAACCCGGATTCAACTCCACATTGTGTACCACACCCTCTAGAGCTTGAGGCAGAGAATTTACAGGTTCACAAACTTCATTGATGAATGTCACGTGAATCCCTGGCGCTAAACCAGAACAGGGTGTACCTGAAATTATTGTTGAATGAATGCTTTGCCTATCCCCTAATCAGTCAACTTACACCGACAAACACAAGCAATTACACATGATTATCTAATGTTCTTCTAATTACGCAGACTAATTCATTTTGGTCACAATCCCTGAAGCCAAGTACACTGTCTAGAAATCCAGAGTAAAGCAAAGGGAACAAAACAGAAGTTAGCCAGCATATCCACAAATATTCCAGTTCCTGAAGGTCGTACAAGAATGTTCCAATATCTGTCATGTAGTGAAATAGTATAGGAATGAACTAAACCTGATTTCATATGGATTTATAAGACTCCTGGTAAACCAAGCACCTTTGATATTTTTATCAGAGTTTAGAAGTAATTGATGATTTAAGAAGGAAGAACAGTAGATCAGAATAGGCGTGAGAATGAAAATCACATATTATTCAAAGATAATTTCAATTTCTGATAAATTCACCTGTGGTCCCTTTCTTTCTCTGCATATATATTAAATTCCTTATAAACCAAAGTGCTTTTGGAGAAGCAGGAGCTTCTGAATGAGGAAAACAGGTCACTAGCAGATGTCTTGCCTCAGGACAGAAAACAAAGAGTAATTCCAGATGGCATCCTGGGGATGGTAGAGGAAATTCACTAATAATTATAGATTAGAGGGGTAAACATTAGCTCTATTGACTATCTCAGCAAACCAGAGCCTTTTAATTAACAGGCAGAGATGAGAGATGGTGCTGATAGCTTATAATAAAAGAACATATCTAAATAGAAAGTAAAAAAGGAGACAAAAGCTCTGAATTTGAAAATAATTGACTTTCTATTCACAGAGCTACAGTTAGCAAAAGGAGATGATATTACATTTCTATTAAAACAAACTTTACACAGGGGCTTCTCTGTTTTAAGGGAAATGCTGGAGTCTTGAAAGAATCTGAATGGGAAGGCAAAAGCAATCGAAACAACCAGATACTATAATCCTAAAATATTAGTGTATTGGTTGAAAGGACACATGATTTGAAGCTATTGTGACTTTAA
The DNA here is from genome assembly GCA_004026585.1 of Noctilio leporinus. Lineage (NCBI taxonomy): Eukaryota > Metazoa > Chordata > Mammalia > Chiroptera > Noctilionidae > Noctilio > Noctilio leporinus. The sequence goes on along the minus strand of PVIW01000098.1, from coordinate 816,974 downwards.
GGTAGGATTATTTATACAAACTGGGGCATGAGACTTGAGTCTTAATGCCTTCATGTTAATGGCAACATGAATAACATAACATAATAACAACGTCATAATTATTAACTTTCCTTTTTCATATTTGAAGAAGGTACCATAATAAACTGCCTGGGATAGAATCTTGAAAAAGTCTTTCAAAAGTCACAGTTATATCTTGCTCTGAACATGGAGCCAGAAGGCTGGAAAGCAACTTCCCTAAGAGTTGAAAGCTGGTTTGATCTGGTCTTTGATGTGGCTGCAGTGGTTGCAGTATCCTGATAGCTGAAAAAGAAAACCCAGAAGATTTTCCCTGAGAAGCAGAAATTGACATGGGGCTCATGTCCATCTCACACTGGACATGTAGGTCTCACGGTAAATCTTTTTGCCATAATTAAATAACAAAAACCAAACAAACAAAAAAACAAAAACAGAAAATGAGGAAACAATCTTTTAAAAAATGTACGTATATAATATTTGCATGGCATAATGTGATGGTTTACTTATACATGGAATGGGAATCCCAGATGGAGAGCAGAGAGAAAATAAATTATAGGTAATACCTGAAAAGACAGTGCCTGAATTTCCCAACGGAAAGATGCAAATCCAAGTAGCCAAGCGGCATAGTTAACGCAAGCAAGAAGAATACAAGGAAAAGCACACCCAAGGAATGCTTAGTCGAACTGAAAAAAAAAATAATGGCAAGATACATAAAATTTCTTAAAAGCAGCCATTTGGCATCTATTTTTGGGTCTACTTGGGAGCCTGCTGTGCCCTCCACAGGAAGGCTCATTATGTCGGTGATGCACTTTTTATATCTTTTGATGTGCATATGTGGGGTCAGTCTCAGCACCTGAGCTGAGGTTTGGGTAGATTTGATGTGCATATGTGGGGTCAGTCTCAGCACCTGAGCTGAGGTTTGGGTAGATTTGATGTGTATATGTGGGGTCAGTCTCAGCACCTGAGCTGAGGTTTGGGTAGATTTGATGTGCATATGTGGGGTCAGTCTCAGCACCTGAGCTGAGGTTTGGGTACAGCGGTCCATCTCGTGCCTCCATTTTGATGACAACACAAACGATATATCAGTCCTCACCCAACATATACAGCAACTGGACCCTCGCACATTCCTGCTGGTACGTGGCACAGGATCAGCACCATGGGAAAACTGGGCAGTTTCTTATAAAGTCAAGCAACTCCTTTTCCATCCAGCACTTTCTCTCCTAGATCCTTCTCTAAGAGAAATGAAAACAGGTACCTGGAAAGACTTATTCAGGGACGTTCATAGCAACCTTCTTCCTAGTAGCCCCAGACTGCAAACAACCCGAAGATCCATCGACAATACAGTATAATAAACGAATCGTGGCAGGTTCATAGAATTAAATACTCATAAAAAGCATCACACAACTACTTGGGTGTATCTCAAAAATATTCTGTAGAGGGCAAAAAACCAGACGCATAAGAATACGTATGGTACAAATCCATTCATTTGAAGACTGAGAATGGGCAATGCAGAAATCAGAGGCGATTACCTCTCTAGGAAAGCAGGGAGCTGGAGGTGCTTGGGAAGGGTCCGGGGGAATTTTCAGAATGGTGCGTAAGTCCTGCCTTGAGCTTCCTCTGGGCTTACCCTGCATATAGAAAATTGCAAAACATGTTAATCTGAACAGTTCAGATCTGTACATAAACTAGATCTTAGTTCAAAATGGTGAAGAAAAGCCAAGCATGCTACATGTTGGGGTCCTTCATATGTTCAAGTTGCTAACAGGTGCTTCTTTGTGCAGCATATGTGTAATAAGCATGAGCCTCAGAAAGCTAAAGGCATCTGAGAGTATGATGTAATGATTTATACGACAAGTTCCTCAAGTGGTAAAAATGCTAGCAATCCCCATCCCGGAGGCCACATGCGTAGAGCTGCTCTCCACCATGGACTGCTCATAAAATACTTTTAATTATATTATGCCATCATCTGGAAGAAAATAGATAGCTTTCAGCTGCTGGGTTTCCTTTCCATGGCCTGATTAAAATGCAGCAAGGGAAATAGGACCCAGATGTTCTTGTCATTAGCTGGTAAGATAGTGCTAGTAATCTTTACTGATTGCTGAAGTCATTGGAAAAATGCAAATAGAAGAAAACAGTGATGTCTTAATGGCACATATAAACAGCATTTCCTGTAAGTTGGATCTTTGGAGCATTGCTCTCTTTTTACCTTTTGATGTTCCTATGTATTTTCCCCCGGGGGTTGAAGTCATTCCACGCTGTCCCTGCCAATGCACGGCAGGAAAAAGTCACAACGGTGTGGACAGGCATGCTCTTTGCAACCAGTCCTGATCTCAGACAAAATGGTGACCCAGCACAACTTTCCTTCCAATGCCTCCCACGCTTGGTTCGTAGAATAATTCTTTGTTTTGCATTTCTAAATATACATTCTTACTCCGATGGCGAAAGTGCAGTTGGCCTTGCCATTGCCCCTCTCTGTGCTTCTATCCGCTGTCCTTAGAAACACCTTGGAGGTGATCCTTCCAGGACATGCAGGTCACCAGTGCCTGCACCTACTGCCCACATTTGCAGTCATAGCATTCCGGGAAATGGGAATGGGAAGATGCTTGGGAGTAACTGCTCCTCTAGAGACAGAAAACCAAGTTTCAGGCTCTGGGGGCCATGCGGGCTCCGTGGTGGCTGGGCCACAGGCGGTATTTAATGAATGGTCATGGCCCTGCTCCAATGAAACTTTATTTCAAATAGAGACGGCAGGTCAAGTTTGACCCATAGTTTGATGACCTCCAAACTAGTAGACCAACGATATGGTCCGATACAGAGCTGTGCTATTAAGATCCTGGAAAGTTGTTTTCTCTTCTTTGAAAATGATTGCTAAAGTTCCTAAATTGCTGGTCTCCCCCCAAATCCCACAAGGTTTGCCCCTAACAATGTAAAGAAAGTCAAGAAAGCCGTTTCAGCATGTGAGAGCTGAGCTTCCATTGATATTAGGAATCAAACCCCTTGCTCCTGACAGAACGAAATACATGTACAAACATAATTATAAATGATAACTAAATGTTAAATCTATTTTACAAAATAAACTTGGCATGTGGCAGTTGAGATCCTCAGGGTTGGTAGCCTGAGCGAGCCACGTTGCACATTTGCGGGCCCTGAAGGTTAATGATGATAATGATGACGTTCCCAACAGCGCATGGCAGGTAGATGAGATTCCTTCCTTTCTCACAAACCGATATTTTTTCTCCATTTACTCTACTCTTGCTTAGCAATCGCTACGCCAGAGCCCTGGCCTGACAGGACAAGGATTTTACATACATGTCCTCCCACCTGCACACCAATGCTCCTTTTTAAATCCACTCTCCGTGCTCAGCTCCCTGGCACATAAACCTTCCTCCCCTTTACATCAGCTACCCTGGCTGTTCCGCTAGGTGTGAACCCCCTGCATCTAGAATGTTGGATGCCAGAGGGAGAGGAGGAAAGGGAGGAGGATGTCAGAGGCTGTTTTCTGCCGTGTTGTCCGCTTGGAGTGGGTTCAGGCCCAGCAAGGTGCACTCCAGCGAAGGGGGAAGGTGAACATTTTGCATCCCTGCTGCCTGGTCAGAGACTCGCTGCTCTTGGTGCCGACCCCCCGGGAGGTCTCCCTGTGGCAGAGGTGGTCCTGAGCACCCACCACTGCCCGCCCAGGGGACAGGAGCTCACACTGTGTTCCAAACACATTTCAAGACTGAGTCAAAATGACTGATTTCTACTTTTTCTCAGAGAATTGTATTTCCACCTACCTGCAGGACAGACTTGCACCCGAAGAGGCCTGACCTAGAAACATCGCATCGCATCTGCAGTCCTGTCGCTTGATTAGATGTGCCAGTGGAAGGAAGAGAGCCCTCCAGCGTGAACGATATCTAATATTGGTTCTGAGCACTCACTATGACGCATCACGTTCTTCGGGGGTGATGCTCAGAGGAATTGCCTCGACTGTACTGAGCACAGCAGGCCGGCAAAGCCGGGGTAAGCGCGGGAGGGCAGAGTGAAGGTGTTGTCTAAGAGGCTGACCATCCTCATCGAAACAACGCTAAGCCCAGGAAGGTCAGGAATCCTCAAGGCCAATACACTCAGCGTAGCAATGGGAGAGAGACCCTTCCCCCTACACCTCCAGTGAGTTAGGTGCCAATGGAACAGGTAGACAAGAGTTGGGGGTGGGGGGGCACGGGAAGGAAGGCTACCTCCAGCTGCTGGAGGAGCTGGCAGAGAACAGCCCTGTGATCCGATGACCCTGAACTTGAATCTCAGGCCTGCTGCTTCCCAGCTGTGCAGCCCTGGGAGGGCTGCATACCCTTCCTTGAACTCAGCCTCCCCATCTGTCAAGAGCACTAATGGAAGAATGCTGTTCCTATGTTTGTTGTAGCCATGAAATGAATTAATTTGCTTAAGGGCCTCATGTTTGGCACATAAGAAGACTATGAGTCTTTATTTAAACTTTGTAAATGATACACACTCTCTGAAGGCTTGGACAGCAGTGAAGACCTAATTCAATTTCTTATATTTCTCCCCAATTTTTACAAGTCTGTTTTAGGTCTTTTTTTTTTTTTGAAATGAGGACAAAAGAATGTGATTTCTTTTTTTTTTTTTCTTTTTAATTGTATTTATTATTTTTGAGAGAGGGAATGGAGGGAATGGGAGAGAGGCAGAGAGGGAAAGAACCATCCATGTATGGTTGCCTTTCAACTGCCTCCAGCCATGGACCTGGCTGGAGACCTGACTTGAGACCTGGTTTGCAACCTGGCTATATGCTCTGGCTGGGAATCCAACCAGCAACCTTTGGGTTTGCAGGCTGGCACCTTATCCACTGTTCCACCAGCCATGGTAGACCTCCTTTTAAAGTTGACTTGCGAAAGCATAAATAATCTTAGAAGAAAAAAATGAAGGAGAGATAAAAAGATGCTCTCCGTTCATTGAAAGTCTGGGTGAAGACAGGTGAAAAACATTACTCATTCATACCTGATTTAATTCTGATTTATCAGCCTCGTAAAGGGGACACGTCTTACTTCAAGTCAATTCGCCATGAGTTCAAAGCTTCCCCCTTTCTAAACCTTCTCTCCTGGCCTCTATTTGATATTCACGTCTATTAAAGAATTCCTTCTCAATGGGTCCCTTCTTCTGCATTGCCACAGTCCAGGGCACATTACTAGAACTCTGCATTTTCACAACTCCTGTGTCTAGTCATATGCTAGTCTTCACTGTGAATTTTGTTGCTCATCAGTAGATTTGCTGTCACTGCTGTGCAGTCCAGTCCCCTAGAGTTGACATGGGAAATACAACTTTAGGAATCTCAGTTATGTCCAACTTGTTCCAGGCTTATAGGAGCCGCCTTGGGACCACAAGATGGGCCACCCATGTGAGTGTGCCATGAGGACTACATGAGCCTGTCGGGAAGGAGCTTCCCTGACAGGACACATTGCCAGGCACTTGGGGATGATCCCACCACCTCACTGCAGCTGTGGAGGGGGAGGGGACAGCTGGGAAGGGTGATGTTGAGTGCAATCTGGTGCCTACACTCCAATTATCACCCAGCCAGTTCCTTGGAGACACAACTAAGTTTGAAGGGAAGACTGCAGTAAGAAAATCGTAGGCTACAGGCTTCAGAGACTCATAAAAAGAGAAAGAAAGTGACCTTTGAGATGTTGAATGAACAACATAGCACTGATGTGTTAGAAATCTTGGTCCCTTACTTCTATCTGATTTCATCACAGCATCTGGCCTCATGACGAACAAGATAGGAGGTGGAGTGATAAGTGGTCCAGACAGGTCCGTGATGCAGTCTGGGAGTAATGAAGACCACCCTCCCTTTCCATTTCTGGTATCAGCACGATGAGTGCTCGGATCTCCCAGGAAGACTTTGCCCTCCTTTTATGTTCTTATAAACTCACTGTGTGGCCCTGAGCAAGCCATTCCCACCTCAGGTATCTTATCAGTCAGCAGAAAGTCTTAGATTAGAAGTTTAGGGTTACTCACATACCAAACATTTTTTCCCACTAAGGAGCATTGGTTCTGAGTGGAATCCCAGCTCTGCAGTGACTGGCGCAGCTGTGCTCTGTGACTTGGGTCAATGCAGCAGCATCGCTGTGCAGCAGAGCCAGTAGCATACATAGCTCTCCCAGGTCTTCCTACCTCAAAGCTCTTTCTCCTCCGTCACTTCTGAAAATGCAAGAATTCCCCTTCCTTTCCATCAGTGCTCCACCACTCAACCAAACCCTGAGAGGTGACGCAAGTGCTTGGCTTATACTACACGTAACATACCACCTGTGAATCCAGTAACAATTCAAATAACTGTGGCCAACAATTTTAAAACGAAGGAAGAAAAGATAGATGGAGCGTGGGAGAAGGAAAGGGAGGGAGAATGGAAGGAAGGAAACATACCCTTCTAATTCTCACTAAATCTAGCTGAACATATAGACAAAATGCCCGTGACATACACACAAGGAGAGATAATTATTGTTGAAAATAAAGCAGTCACTTGGTGGGAAGTATGATTGTGTATATTCATACTTCATTCAAATAAATAGATCTGAGCTTCTGATTTGTCTTATCCTAACCCACTAAGGGTCTTTACTTAGAATCCAAAAACGTTGCCCTTCAGAGGAGTTACCCTGGGTAATAGGCTGGTTACTTATTTCTTCCCTTTTACCATTGCATTTGTGTCTCGTGAACGTCTTTTTGTATTTCTTGAGGAAACTAGAACAAAACAAGATCTTGTTGCCTGGAAGTGGCTGGAGACACATTGCCACAATAAGCAAAGAAGGACCAGGTCTTAGCCCTATAAATAGGTCACACTTTGTGATGAAATAGAAGTAGATACTGAGCAGCCTTCGGAAGCTGTGGATGAAAATCTACTTTGCTCAGGAATATCCATGTCCTTTAGTTTTCTTCTCTGGGCACAGTGCACATGATAATTGCTCAAGAATTTTTTTTTTTTAAAGATTTTATTTCATTATTTTTAGAAAGAGGGGAAGGTAGAGAGAGGCAGAGAGGGAGAGAGACATCAATGTATGGTTGCATTTCACCTGCCTCCAGCCACAGACCTGACTGGAGACCTGGTCTGCAACCTGGTTATGTGCCCCGGCTGGGGAATTGAACCTGCGACCTTTGGGTTTGCAGGCCAACACCTTATCCACTGTGATACCAGCCAGGGTCTTAAGAAAAATTTTTTTTAAAAACAAAAATAAGAGTGCCTTTATTCTTACTGCTAAATTACTCATTCTTACTCAATAGTCAGAATCATGCATTATGCATCATGGATATAATTTTGTCTCCCCTATTTCATTTGCAACTTAGATCCACATAAAATTGACATTCAGGCGTATTCCATGCAAGGCAGATATAAAAATTTTCTCAAGTCATTGGACTAAGTGATTGCTAGCCCCATATTTAAAAAAATAATATCTTTTTAATGTGATATAATTCTCAGGCCATCGGGATTTCTTGGGGGTATTTTAGTGGCTGGAAACAATAAAGTCTTAAAAATAAATTCTAGTTGTTGGTTGCCTCCCGTGATATAGCACAGGCACTGTGCTAGCCAATTTATATTTACCCTCTGAATTATTTAGAGCAATACTGCAAAAAAATTATCCTTTTACAAATGACAACTTCGTTGTTCAATGCTGGCAATAGTGCCAGTGTAGTCAGTTTATAGCTACAGGTACCAGACAAATACTTAGAAATGCCTGACTCTGCGTCTCTGCTGTTTTTTATAGTTGAAGCCTTATCCATCTTCTCGACCAGAATTAGATCTTACCTTTGTTGCCCCAGATGCTTTTAAAATGCTTGGCACCTCCCCAAGAGTAGGCTTTTTGTTGGCCAATTAGAATCTTAAAAACGAAGGTCTGGAGTGGTCCTTGAGGGGCCACTGGGAAAATAACACCTCCATGTTCTGCTCCTCAATAGCTCTGCTTCTATAAATAATGCATGTGACATGGCTTCTCTATCAGGCCTCATTAAAAATGATGAAGTTCCCAACAGTTCACTTGTGTAACCTGCTGTGGATCAAAGATGCTGTGTGATGGACTGTGGGCCCCTGCTTGTGAATTGCTGGCCTGTGTCGCTACACCCCCGTGCTGCTGTGGTGCCGGTGAGGGGACCAGGAGCTGTCATCTATACGTGAGATAATAAAGGACTCAAACTAGGACTGCAGCGTTAAGGAACGACTACTTACTTGGAAAAGGCAAATCAAGGTGTTTTTTCTTTTCTTTTTAAAGTTTTTATTGATTATTTTTAGAGAGAGGGAGGTAGAGAAGGAGAGAGACATCCATGTATGGCTTTCTTTCACCTGCCTCCAGCTACGGACCTGGCTGGAGACCTGGCTTGCAACCTGGGTATGTGCCCTGGCTGGGTCTTATATTTAATGTGATGGTTTTCCCATTGGGATACACACATACAAAAGTATGTTTAGTGTGACTTTATAGCTTTGTCTTAGCATGGTAATGCCTTGGGTAGTTAAAAAGAAAAACTGTTTTTGAATCTTTTTCTCTTTTGTCTCTCTCTCTTCCTCTCCTCTTGTCAAATACGGCTTTCCCCACTAACATATAAAACCCATGAGAATTGAACAGCTTTGGTGGAAGCCCGTACTTCAAGCATATGCTTTTTTTTTATTATTATCTGATGCATGATAATTGAACTGTACTCTGTGAACATTTAATTTTTGCCCCTCGTACGACATTTTCTCAGATTCCTCAGAAGGAGGACATGAAGGTGCATTTGGGGAAAGAGCTTTTTCTTCCTGGTTTTGGTGTATGTCTACTATTCTTTCTACTCTTTCTGCGGGGCAGGGGAGGATCCAGTAATGTTTACCCTAATCCCCCCAATCAAATTCCATGGGCTTCCCACAGAGTTTCAGTGTTATGGGTGCGTTGCTGGGAAGTGTTGCCACGCCCAGCTGCAGTTCCCTGGCCTCCAGCTGCAGCCCCGCATGGAGGGGCACTTCCTGTGTACCCTCCACGTTGTGCTTCCTTGTCTACAGCCGTGGTCCGTTCAGCAACAGTGGGTCAGCGCTGGTCTAGGAAAGCCGACTGAGCTTCCCCATCATCCTTTGAGATTTAATCGCAACTTCACCAAGGCCTAAATCCCAGCCTTGGTGAGAAGACTTCTCCCTTCCAAGTTTATTTTTGTCCTTGGATATCCTTCCTTACATCTAGGTTATTCAGCGCTCTCTCGACTTCTAAGGTTAATCCCTTGATCCTAAATAATAATTATTGATGTCAATCATTGCTCTCTGTCTAGTTCCTGACTAATGCAAAGCTGATGTTGGAGAGGGAGCCGGAATGTTACCTGTTCACTCCTCCTATTTACCTGTGGGGAGAACATGAGAGACCAACAGAGAGATGCACGTGGAGACCACTGGATGGAGCTCTCGGCCCTTCTACCTGACACGGTCAGGGCCTTTCGGTGGCAATTGTCAGAACTCAAGGTGACGAAGGGGTTTATTTTCTGAGATTGGTGGGATTCAGCATCGCCTCACAGAAAGTGTCTTGTAGCAGGAAGTCCACTTGACATTGAACAAAAAGACCTGAATTTATAACATATATTGACTACTGAAAGATATACTTAGTCAATATAAGCTCTATCTGAGCCTCACCATCCTCATTTATAATTTAAGATCTATAAACCCACCCCGTGAGCTTCACAGTATTGCTATGAAGACATGATAACATACAGGGAACTTCTTTGTACACCATGGTCATGAATGAATGTCATAGTGGTTGTGATATCTCTTGCTTATGTATTATGATCTTATTTCTCATATTGAAAAAGTGAAGCCAGGTCCTGGCTGGTGGCTCAGTAGGTAAGGTGCCGGCCTTTGAACCCAAAGGTCACTGGTTTGATTCCCAGCCAGGGCACATAACCAGGTTGCAAGCCAGGTCTCCAGCCAGGTCTGTAGCTGGAGGCAGGTGATAGGTAGCCATACATTGACGTCTCTCTCCCTCTCTGCCTCTCTCTCTGCCCCTCCCTCTAAAAATAAAGAAGTAAAATCTTAAAAAAAGAAAAAGAAAAAGCAAAGCCAGAAAGGACTAGAAATTTACCAGAAATCATATCACAGATAAGAATCATCTCTCTGTTTGCTGGGTGCACTAGGAGATCCTCATAACATCAGTTTTGAAGGTATAGGAAAACCACCCCGGAAGGATCCACCATACAGACTATCATGTTTTTAATTTGTAGTTATTAAAAAATAATTTCTGCCTGGCTGGTAGCACAGTGGATAAGGCGCTGGCCTGCGAACCCAAAGGTCACTGGTTCAATTCCCAGCCAGGGCACATAACCAGGTCTCCAGCCAGGTCCGTAGCTGGAGGCAGGTGGAAGGCAACCATACATTGATGTCTCTCTCCCTCTCTGCCTCTCCCTTCCCTTCTCTCTAAAAATAATAAATCAAATCTTTAAAAAATCATTTCTAAGTATGTAGAAGTCCATTGTGTACAGTTTATTTAAATTTTATATTAAGCAGTTATGTGTGAATCCTAAGAAAGATTTCTGATATTCTCATTTTTACCAGAAGAGGCCACTATGATCCCACGTAATGAATTTATGACTACATTGACTAATTCCATTTGGTTTCGAAAACTTCAGAAGGCAGTGATTAGAAATACATCTTTCTTTTCTTCTTACTCTCTTGCTAAAGTCAGCCACTGCTACAATCAGTGCTTTTAACGTTTTAGAGACAGACATGGAGTCCTATCTTGGTTCTACCACAAACACAAACTAGTAACCCTAAGAAGTAACTAAACCTTGTTTACTGTTAGAAAAAGAAAGTGATGGTAACAAGGTTGTTTGCTTTTTCAAAAGATTACATGAGCTCTTGTCACTGACATGCTTGTGACATGGAAGGTGAGCACGTATGAGTTCCCATGCCTCTGGAATCCCTGTTGATCTGATCCACTCCTTTCCATTTCTTCCTTATATGGGAAGGGCACACTATCTGGCATTTATCAATACTAAGACTTAAGAATAAAATTATCTCACTGTTTATCTGTATTTTATAGACTACAAATTCTCTACTGAGTTGATTCCCTTTTCTCTCTGAACTCAGATTGAATTTTCCCTCTCTCCATTCTCATAGGGTATATTTTAAAATTTGAAAATCTTTTATTGATCACCCCATCATACCTATATAAAATAAAATGTATGTGGTAATTGTATTTTATATGTGTTTATTTCTTGAGATCCTGTATGTTTTAAATTTCTTCTAATCGAGTTAAATTATTATTATTAATATTATACAGTTAAAATGATGTAGATATATTAAAAATGATAATTATAAAAATAAGGTGGAGCCCTGGCTGATGGCTCAGTGGATAAGGTGCCAGCCTGTGAACTCAAAAGTCGCCGGTTCGATTCCTACTCAGGGCACATAACCAGGTTGCAAGCCAGGTCCAGCCAGGTCCGCAACTGGAGGCAGGTGAAAGGCAACCATATATTGATGTTTCTCTCCTTTTCTTCCTCCTTCCCTGCCCTTCTCTCTAAAAATAATGAATAAAACCTCTTTTAAAAAGTTAAAAAAAAATAAGGTGAAAATATATCTTAGTGAAGTAATATCTTATTAAAAATGTATTTAATAAAAAGAGGCCTATAGAAAAAAACTAATCACTTGACAACTATCATATTATCTGTTTTTGGAGCTAGATAAAGTAATCATATTTAAGAGAAAATAAGGCAAGAGTTAACTAAAACGGAAATAATTTTGATGGTATAATTTGATATACTGTTTTGACTACCTTACAAATATGCCCAAATCTGAAAACACTAATACAGAAACTTTATCCTTGGGTATTATCCAATATAATCTATCAGCTTTATAGTCCCAGAAAATACGCTGGCTACATTTAAAATATTCCTGCTTTGACGCTCAAAGGAAATATTTTCTGATAATGATTGGTCCTGGTCCAAGGGATGAGTCGTAAGGGCAGCTGGAAAGAATTTCTTGGGTGCAAATGAACAGCGTAATACTGCTTTCAAGTCGACTGTTTCTTACAGGGTCTCTTTCTGTTTTGTCCTCAGGAGCCTCTCCTTCAAAAGGAACAGTTTCTTTGAAGAAGCTCAGGGGGCAGAGGTGACAAAGAACGTAAGTGGACATTATTTGTGTTTCTACACCAGAGCCCTGAGTTCAGATGTGAAGATACTTTCTCTTACTCAGCTTCATTCCCCCCACCCTACCACACCCCAAAACACAGAGGTTTATGGGACTTTTCACACCCCGGGACAAGTCACACAGTAAAACTTATCGTAAAGAAGGCATATGGCTCTCTTTCATCAAGAGGAGAAGACTATTTGTGAATGTAGAGACATTTATAGGCAAATTGAGTGTAGAAGACTTTACCAATGAAAGTTAAAGATCTAGAAAATGATCCCTCTGGACCTATGGGCTCCAATGAAGACCCTTCCTTTCACGCACTCTAATCATACGCAAAACGTATTGAACATAACATAATATTTGCAAAAGAATGGAAAACCATGGAATGAACGTCTTATGGATTCATTTTAATGCTCTGCAACGAGAACTAAGACTTCTAGATCAGGGTGCGAAGCCTTGCCTGGACTTGGTCTGTAGGGACCACTTCCTGTAAATGTGTTGCTTTTTCACCATGGGGCACTTTCCTTCATGGGAAAAAGGATCTGATGCTGGTGAGGCATGAGGCCTGAGAAGTATGTTTCTTCTATGAGACTCTGCACACACTCTGGGAACCAAGACTCCGCCAAGCTGTGCACTTGATATTGGACTATAGATTTGGAAAGGTACACTCCCTGCCTTCCTGATCTACAGTATAATCATGCAGACAGGCCTGCAGAGAAAGGTGACCATGCACTGTGGTTTGTGGCCCATGTGCGGCAAGGATGTCATTACAAGATGGAAGGAAGATCCCAACACCCATCTCCTGGGTATTTCTGAGTACCTGGAGAGCCTGTCTCATCACCAACTCCATTTATTTTGATTTACACCACACGTATCTCAAGAGGATAGTGGTCTCTAAAATTAGGAAATGTGGCTACAATGCTTTTTCTGAAAAAGTGGTATGTCAATATGATAGCATCATAACATAAATTATGCCCATGTAATTATTTCTTTGCTACTGCCTGTGGCTCCGTATTCTTTACAAAGCTTTAAGCTATGCCGAAATTGAATATCCTTTTTGAATAATTATCCTTCCCATTAACAACATAATGTGGTGGTTCTTCTGATGTCAACAGAGTGAATGGTTTGGAGTTTGATGCTTATTGAAAAAGCACATGCAGCCCAACAGACATCACTGTGATATAAATTGGTTAAGTTGTAAAGTTGAAATAAAAAAAATGCAATCACTACCTTTTCCCTCAAGCAGGCTTTATGATGCATTATTCAATTCAGAGAAGCTAATAAAATGCCTGAGAAATGAATTCAGTGTTATTTAAATGGTGGCTTTTTATCAGTAAACACAAGATATTTATGGGCCAACACTGGAGTTTACTGAAAGGCAAGCTGGTCAAATAGATTTGACCCCTGATAAAGTCTGGGGTTGTTTAGGATGCAAAAATATAAATAAAGTTTGGGCTTGTCATTGTTTGCAGAAAGAATCCCATTGTCATCGTCCTTACCAGGCACCAACTTTCACATAGATGAAATCAAATCATCTATGGGACAAATTATTCTGTAAATTTCAAAACCCTGACAGCTATTTGCCTGCGACCTGGTCCTTTCATATGTCAGAAGAATGTCTGCCACAGTGAACTAACATTTATTTTTGTTCTAAATTAGAAAAACAATGGGGCCAAGTCGGCATGACATGACATTTAGCTGGATACCACTAGGGATGTTTTTCTTGGCGAGCATGAAGAAATAGGAGAGATGAGTCCAAAACCTGGAGTGCCTGCTACCTCAGAACAGGGCCACGTGAGGGGAGGCTGGCCAGCCAGCAGGGGGGAGCTCTCTGATCATCAAAAACCTTCCGTAGCCGCCGCTGGGAATGTGCACGAAGGTTCTGTGTTTTACAGAATGTTCACGGTCAGCATTCCACTTGGTTTTCAGCAGAATTTTAAATACAAAATTAGAGAACCAGAGAGTGAAGCATTGTCCTATTCCGAAGAGGAAACTGGGAGGCAAATGAAGTTGCCTTACCTTAATTCATGACCAGCATTGGACAGGAAGGCTTGACACAAGCACAGATTCCGTTTTGTTGCTTGTTGTTTTGATCATCTATCTGGCAGTGGACAAAAATGAGAACATGCTTTAAGAAATCTTCCTTTATTCAGGTTCAGTTTGTTGCCATGTGGGATGGAGTGAGAGCTAAGAGTTATATTCTTGTCGATGACAATACCGTCATACACCACCTTCCAGGCTTGGGAGAACAAGGTGACATTGTAGGGAAGATGGGAAGCTGGAAGCAAGACATATGGACCCTGCTGCTTCTTCTCTCTGCCCCTGTGTCATTCCATTCAGACAACAGTAGGGAAGAAAAAGTCAATTCTGGAGTTCCTATTAATACGAAAAGTCTATTACTATGGTTTTTCTATTGCTGAACAGAACAAATGAGGCAAAGTTTGATGACCTCATTATTACAAATGGTAAATTATATTTTGGAATATAAAATTAATCACTAGGAAGTCTGTGAAGATAGCAGTGAATTTCTAGGTTTTCCTGACATCGCCGCTATTTTTGGAAATAAGTTCTATAAAAGGGACAATTAGATTTCATTTGTAGAGAGCCTGGTTTTGTTCCCTCTGGCCCTTTTTCCCTACCTCTTTTCTTCCTTCTTCTCTTCCTCGCACAGATATTTATTGAGCAATTACTGTATTTTAGGGTCTATACATGGTACTAGGGATAAAAAAAGTTGTGTCAAACTTTGCTACAAATAGTAAACAGGCAAGTTGACAATTAGAATCGGAAGCTATGTGCTAATAAGGGTAGAAATAAAGACCCAACCCATGGGGCTGCATCCATTCATTTCAAAACTATAGTCCATCTCTGTGAGTTTATCCATGTATTTCTTTGCATCTTTCCTTTCCCAGGTTTGAAGATGGTAGAAGGTTTAAGACCTTCATGGTCTTAAAGAGTATGCCAAGTTTCCTTCAATTCCATAACAAAATACCACAAATTGGGTGGATGAAAACAACAAAAATGTATTCTGAGTCACGGAGTCTACCCGTACAAAATTCAGGCTTCAGTGGAACTACATCCTCCCCCTAAAGGCCTGAGGAAAGAATCCTTTCTGCTTCTCCCAGCTTCTCATGGTTGCTGGTAGCTCCAGTCGCTGCCTCTATCTTCCTGTGTCCCCCGTTTCTCCTCTGTGTCCTCTCTTTGCTTTACAAGAACCCCAGTCATGGAGCTCAGGGTCTACCCTAACCCTATAGGACCCCATCTCAATCGATTGCATCAGCAAATACCCTATTTCCCAGTAAGGTCATATTCACAGGTTCCACACGGATATGAATGTTCGTAGGACATTCTTTAACTCAGTACAAGGCTTCATCGCATTAAGGGGAAAAGACATATGACGGAAGAAAACAGTAGAGCCTTCGTTTGTTAACACAACTTACATGTATTTTTATGATTACACAGAGCATATATTTATTAAGAGAAAAAAAATGAAACATGGTTTATTCATAATCTATGGTTATGCCCTTGTGCTGTGATGTTTCCACCGAAATGTTAATAGGACACAATCAATTCACGGAGAGCTGGACTCTGGGTGTGCTGTGGTCCTGGACTCTGTCCAAGCCTGACAGAGGTCAGCGGTCTCAGCTTCTTCACAAAGCCAGAGCCTGTCCTCATCATTCCGCTACCCATCATTCCCCAGAGGACACTAATGAGGTGGTCAAAGGGAAAGGCCACAGGGAGAAGAAAAATGCAAAGTCTGAAACAATCTTGGAACAGAATAATTAGCTTCTGAATTATTGAGGATGTGACGAATTCTTGACAACATAATGAGGTCACCAAATTTCCTTGCAATTTTCTTCCATTCGAAATTCATTGTAGATTTACTTGTCTGACCATTAACAATGACATATGCGATGTGGGGACTTCAACCAATGATAACATAGAGACCTTTTATAATTCGTTTGTTGTCTGGCCCTCCAGTTATGCAGCAAGCTCCTTAATACATGATGCATGCTCTTTTTTGTTTTTTTTTCAGCCCATGGGGAATTGTCATTGAGGGGGGATGTAGTCCTATAAAATGCAACTGGAATTAATCCTCTGAAGTTTTAGGCTTTTCCCTTTCATGGGTGAGACCCTGGTTGAATGGCAATTCTGAATGAGTATGGGCTCCATTTCTTAGTTTTCTTAACTGTTTTCTTTTCCTTCCTTCCTTCCTTCTTTTCTGCCTCCCTCCATTCTTCCTTCCTCTCTCTCTCTCTCTCTCTCTCTCTCTCTCTCTCTCTCTCTCTTTTCTTCAAATGATCTGAAGTCTGTGGAATTCTATTCCTAACCCACAGAAACCTTTATTACTAGTTTGTAGCATGATGTAATACTTTTTCTACTTTCATTTACTAGCATATACCACATTCACAAGCACAGTTTTACTTAATTTTTAGAAGTCTTGCTGAGGGTGATCTCCCTACATACATTCTGGTTTAGCAAGTTTGATCCAACTTGCTTCAGATTTTCATCAACTTTCCTGCACAATGTCCCAGCAGCCCACTATCCCATCTCTCTACCACCAGTTTCCTGATTCGTTCTGTCCTCTGCAATAGAGTCAGAGTGAGCTTTGTAAAAGCTTTTGATATTTGAAACAATTATCCCAGTGAGTAATGAGGTGTCCTGTGGGATTATTGTTTGCAGAAAGAGGCTTGTGAGAGTGGAGCAAGGATTAAATGGTCTTTGATGCAGACATAGGGTGCTTTTCCCATAACCCAGGTAGAAAGTGTCAAGCCCATTTTATAGGAAGAGGAGAAGACGAGCAGCAGCCCGGGGGAGGAAGGGAGATAGTTCTGGAAAGACTATTTCATGGGACATCACATTGTCTACGGACATGCTGGCTGCATTGATAATTGGGATCTACTCCTTGGTGGGGTAAGTGATGGAAGAGGTACAACATATGTGATTTCCAAGCATGTGAGAGCAGGTCTGAATACAAGACTACAACAACAAATATCTTTTTGAGCACTAGGTTTGAGAAGGATGCTTTCCCTATGCTGTCTCCTGTAGTCTCATGGTGATTTTACAAAGCGAGCATTATCATCTGTGCTGTAAAGACGAGAATGCAGCAGTCCAGTCTGGAGATGCACCCTAACTTACCCTAGAGAACCCCACCAGTGAGTGTCACACCCAAATCTCTCCGAACCCCTAGACATTATTCTTTCTTCTACATCGCCCAGCCTCACGATAGTAAAAGCTCATTTCGTAATTGTCTGTATCCAGTAGTGATGGGTATAACGTTTCACAATAGTTTTATTCCCAAATATTTATTGCATGCCTATAGTCTCTGTGGTAAACGTTGCTTCTCTTCTTCCCAAGTTTTACTCTGAAATAGAGGTCGCTTATTTTCCTTATTGTCCCCCTGTTTTCTAAATGCAATGGCATCACCTGCCTTGTGTGAAACATGAGAAAGTGCAGAGGAAATGCTTTTAATCTTCACAGAAAAAGTACTTTGAGCTATTCAGATCCCTTTGAGAGGATGGAGAGAAACCTTGCGTCCTACTGGCAGGAAGTCAGAAAAGGACTAAAATTCTGCGTGTTAGCAGAAGGAGGAGCAGGGATAATGGAGTTAGTAGAATTAAGAATCCTGGTGTCATGGATGCCAGAATTTGGGGACATGGGGCCCAGGAAGCTTTCTGTCAGTCAATGGCATTCCCCCCAAACTGGCCTGCCATTACAAAGGTTTGGAACAAGTAATATAGCCAGCTTAATTGTCATTAATCACATTTGGGAATTATTAGTTGGCTAATTTAAAACAGAGGAAGCTTCCAGAGACATAGAATATTACATGGTTAAATGCTGATTCAGGACCATGTCTTACTTATGACAGAGCCAGGCACTCCCTGGTCTATGGAGAAACATGTGTTCTAGAGTGAAAGGTGTACATGGGATTCTTGAGACAGATGCCCATTGTCCAGGTTATGACCTAACAAGGCCTGAGATCATGTGAGATTAGACTGCTATGTTGGACCCTGTCACCCTGGGCAAGTAGTGTGAGACCTCACCCCTTGGAGCTTGCTGACATGTGTTTCCCAGCCTAAATATATGACTCGCAGGTAGACAAGGTTGCCACAGCTGTTCTATAGGATCATGTAATTACCTAAGAATGAGCTTGAAAAACACATGAAATCTGCTCAGCTTCCATCCTATGATGGGAAATGAGGATTCCGCATCAGTGAAGTCAAAATCATGAGAGAAGATAGAGCTGTGTTTTGTTATTTTATGAATGATCTTTTAAGTCATTAATCCAAAAAGAAGTACAGGAAGGGAATGGACAATGAGCAGAAGGAAGGAAGGAAAGCAACCAGATGAAATTTTTTCCCTAACATACCTGGATTTAAACTAAAGGCCACAAGGTTGACGTCCCCCAAGTTTCAGACTATATCTATGTGATCTAGCCTATAGTCTACATTCTATTCTATATTTACAGTATGCTATCCAGGATATAATTCACATCCTCTTAAACTTTAATCTTATTTGTCTCATTCAAACATATTCAGATTTGAAATAACATTTAAAGGAAGCCGGACATAAATAATGTATGGTAATTCAGAGTTTCATTTTTTTCCCCAATCTGCTCCTTGCCTCATAATTTCAAAACAATTTCAGTTTAACATTCAGCTGAGCATCATTGAGCTCTTACATATAGTATTGAATATAAATGTATCAGAAATTAATTCTTCCATCTGGCAACAAACCCAAATGTAGCAAATTAATAGGCTGGTCCTTCCCAGGCATTTCCAGCACTTAACACCAAAACCTGCTCCCAGAAAAGGTGGTTTGGGGATACCAGGGAATCATCTCAATGAGCGCTGCGGTAATTATCATTATAACTTAAAATAACAACAGTTCCTCTGAGGAGCCGAAAAACTCTTTTCTGAGAATTTTATTGTTTCCATTCCAGCTTAAACGTTTTCACCCAGAGTGAAGCAAAGGGCGACAACAGTTTATTAATAATAAACTAGAAAATAAGTGAGAAGTGTTCAGAGCTAAAGAACCAGGTGGAGAACTGCCGAGAGAGAAATTAAGAGAAGAAGAATGTTGTATCCACCCTTTATCGATCTGAATCAGCAGCAGATTGAGGGAGACATTTGAGGCAATTGGCGGACTGACGGTCAAACACGGCTGGTCGCTACCCTTTCACATCATGCCCTGCGCTGGGGTCAGGTGCTTTGCAAGAAACAAAAAGAAAAGGCGCAATCTTCATGCTTCTGAAAACCCTACAGGAGAAATTTGAGGGGGAATGAGATCCTATTAAAGAGGCCAAAGAAGGTCAGAGAGGACTTTTCAAAAGATTATTGTAAGAGTAAAACGCATTGCTTAGCAATATAGCTGGAGAGTCTACATGGTCTAGTGTGGCTACCTTATCCACACCCCCTGTTCTCCTGACCGGCCAAAGGAGAGCCTCCACCTCCGCATTCTCTGTGTTCTTCTCTTTCTGCACGGCCCTTTGTAACTGTGCATCACAGGTGTTAGCCTGACAAAGCCCTTTCACGTCCACTCGCTTCTTTCCCCGACCCCTGTATTGTGAGAGATGGAGGAGCATCCAGGAAAAGCGTCACCCTGTATCCCTGTTAACTTAAGCATCGAGATGAATTCCAGTGCGGAATGGAGGTAACGGACAGGTCCGCTGAAGTGACAGGATTGAGAGTCAAGCTAACTCATCTGTCACCAGGAATCCCACTGACAAAGTACTCCGCAGGGTTACCTGGGTTGAAAGAGTAATCCATTGACATGCCTGCATGTGGCACGTGGGTCCTGGTTAATGTTTGCAAAATATATATATATGTATATATGTATATATATGTATATATACATCTTATATATGTATATATTCACAAATGCTCTCTCAGTTTCTCTCTTTCCAGTCATTTACAATAATTGAACATACACATTCCACTGACTATATGAAGCATCAACTGTCATTTTATGGTGGATGTTTTAGAAGTCTTCAGGAAGCAAACCAGGAATAAAAACTTGCAAGTGCAAAAATGAAACAATTGTAATACACCAGCAATCAATGAATAAAAAACTTGCATGTGTATAACACAATATAATTCTTTTTTTCCCCCTTGATATCCACCATTCTTTTTCACAAATCCCATTACACGCCTGGGTCCAGTGTTTGAATTTAAAACCTCAGATTCCTGATAGTGGAAGTTACAGGAAAAGAGAAATTCATTCAGAGCGTGGCGGGAACTGCGTGGTACAGTTATCACTTAAAGCGACTAACAGTCTTCGTTCTGTCCCGCAGAGAAATAGCCACTTCTGCAAGGAGGAATATTCTGCAGATCATTCTAACGCAGGTAGGACTTCCCTGCACTATCTTAACAATGAAGAAATCATGATTATACTCCCCCCTGTGGCTCTTCTCTGCTACTCTGCACCATGTTTTGTGCATCGATAGTCTCTTCTGTTACTGTTCTCAGGGGTGTCATTCTCGGTGTCCCCATGCCTGCAAGTCAGTCTCAGTCCCAGTCTGTCTCTGTCTCTGTGTCTCTCCCATTCTTTCCAAGCTCACCCCTCTTCCAGGATCAGCTCTAGCCTGCTAGCAGGCTAACAGCACATCTCCTCACTCCTGTCTTATATTTTGTGCACATGGGAGTCTCCTTGCTTCTATCCTGGGTGCCTCGCCTACTGTCTTGGGCACTTCACTCCCTACGTGTTCCATTCTCTCAAGGACCACAATGCCCTTTTCTGCCAGGGTCCGTCTCTCAGTCTCTCAGCATCTCCCTCTGCCATTTGCCATGGTCTCTGCTGCTTCTACCCCAGCTCCCTCCCCCTTCCAGAGCCGGCCTGCAGCACAGCATCCCCGCACACGCATGCCTGTTTGTTGATTTTTCTTTCCAGTCTGAAGCCCCCACCCCAGTCTGACCTGTTGCCTCAGCGACTCGGCCCAAGTCCCCAGGCAGAAGTCCCCATGTCCTCCTCACTTTCATTTCTTACTTCACTAGCTGGGCCGCAGTCAACAGAGCCGGACACGCTCCCGTGTGCCACATGCCTTTTGGTGTCCACTTTCACAATCCTCGTCTCCTTCGGGAACAATTCCGCTTCCTCTTTTATGAGTTGAAACTCTGGGACTGGGACGCAGGCAGTGCTGTCAACATACCCAACCTCCTAACTTCGTATTATCGCCTGCTGTGTAAACGCTGGCTGCTCCGAAAGGTGTTCTTCTCCAACAGGATGTCTTCCTGTCCCAGACTCGGAATCCATCACAAGCTCACATCGAACTGCCTGGCACGGAGTGCAGCGAGTGTGTTACCTCTCAACCCTGCCCCGGTCCTGGTAAATGCCACGAATATAAACCATCCAGCCACCCAGCACCTCTCTCCTTCTTCCTCTTCACACTTTTCTTTTTAAAACTTTCTCCAAGTCCTGCCCAGGCTACCTCCCAAATATTTCCTGAATCAGATCACCTTATTTCAAGCTACCACGAACTCTACCTTTTCATCCTATAGGCGCTTCCTTATGCGTCTTTCCAGGTCCATTCTCTGTCGTGTGGAAAGAGATGTGAGAAGTGCAAACTTGTTTATGTCACTATCTTTCTCAGAACCCTCCATGGCGTCCTGCCTGGAGGGTGTGCGGATCCTACTCAAGGACCCCAGGGCTCCAGCCACTGACCCTGGCCCCTAGCTGCCACCCAGGGACCCGCTTGCACTCTTTCTGTATGAAGCTCGGTCACATTTGTTGTCATTTAGTTTATCTTATAAATGGAAGACCCTTGTCCTTTGGGTCTCCATACATCCTCTGCAACTGCTTTGCAGTCTCTACGCCTGTTTCCTTTCTTGGAGCATTCTCTTTTGTTTTCTAGATTTCAGCTGCAAATGCTGGTCTGAAACGGCTACTTCACGCCATCCTGTACCTCCTGCAAATTGGCCTGAACCCCACACTAGTTAGGCTCCCTGGTATGTGCTCTCACATGCCCCATGTGCTATTGACCTAGCATTTCCTGAAGGTCTGTTTTTCATTATAGGCAACATTATAGAAAAAGAGCCCATCTGGGTGAGTCGTCTTCATTACTCTGTCCCCAGCACCTTTCCTATTCAAAACTCGCTACAAATAACTGCCGAGTGGGCCAGTCTGCTTTCCACGTCATGTAGCATCACTGCTATTTCTCATGGAACTCTTGTTGAAGTGTGTCACAGAGGTCATATGTTCATTTATCAGCTATTATTTTTAGCTAATAATAATAGTTGAACTTCCTATGTACCGAGCATACTCTAGCACACAGGTAAATTATTTCATTTAATACATACGATGGGTTCTCATGCTTATGACTTGTATTCCATAGATGAGGAAATCCAGGTGTCATAATTACTAAATATAGAGAATGCAGATCCACAGAAAACAGTATCAGTATCCACTGCAAGGGACCTGTTTCCTGCTGGGTCGTACCATGGACACTTGCTGGGGACAAGGGCACAAGGGAATAGAGGAGCTCACAGATGAGTAGGAGAAGCAGACACATGCAAATATACACTTACAGAGTGAACACAGAATGATCAAATAAGAATGTAACCCTGGAAGGGTTGTAAAGAAAAATATTTCCTGGGTAAGTGATGCTATTCTTTCTGTTTTAAAATCATGTCACCAAACTGGAAAATAAAATAAAGTGTTTCCAGGGAAAAAGGAAGAGGCAGAGCCCTGGAGCCAAGACAGGAAGGAGAATGTGAGTTTGTGTGTGTGTATGTGTATGTGTGTGTGAGTATGAGCTGGGGTAGTGGCTCCAGGCTGGTCATGAAATGCGACGTGTGGTGAGAATCTCAGGGCACCTGCTCTAGAGACAGGTTTCACCTCCCTAACCTTTAGAACACCCGAATCAGAGAAAGACTTGGGCTTTCACTGCCACCATCATCTTGCTTATAAACCATCTGAGAGTAGAACACATCTGAAATCATATGATAACTAATAAATAAATAACACAACAATAAACTGCTTGGTGTACTCACAACTGTAAACCTACTTTTGCTCACTCCTGTAACTTAAGCTATCCCTGGTTTAGCTCCGGTTTTGTCTTTTCCAGTGAGTTATACAACTGGAATCATGCCATAGGTAGCTTCTTTCACACCACTGGCTTCTTTCATGTAGTCAATGCTTGCAGAGGCATGCATAGCTTTTCTGTGGTTGGATAGCTCATTTCCTTTTATTGTGTGCAGGCTTTAGTTTGGGTCAAATGTTCAAGCCAGTTGAGTAGTTGTATTAGCTTCCTAGACCTGCTGTAATAGAATACCACAAATTAAGTGACTTAGAAAATGGAGGAAATTTATTTTCTCACAGTTCTGGAAGCTAAGAGAGTGAAATTAGCATGTCAGCAGCTTTGGCTCCTTCGGAGGACCCTGAGGGACAATCTGTTTCATGATCCTCTCCCACATCCCTTGGCTTGTGGGCGCACCACTCCAATATCTACCTCTGTCTTGACTTGGTGTTTTTCCCATGTGTTTTTCTTCCCTTCTCCTTATAAAGGTAAGGATCACATTTGATTAAGGACCTACTCTATCCCATGATGACCTCTTTATAATTTAATTAGTTATGTCTGCATTGACTCTATTTCCCCCTAGAATCACCTTTTGAGGTCCTGGGAAAGACATGCATTTTTGAGGGACACTATTCAACTAAGTACAGTGGTTATGCTGTCTTTTTAATGCCATTAAATACTCAATATTCTGATATAACACACAGCACAGATTTGATAGGACTTGAGAGTTGCACCCAATTCTTCCGCAGAGAGAAGTGCTAAAAAGGTTTGGTCAAATTTTCTTAAAATAATAGGCTGTGTTCTGCTCTGGTCAGACAGAATCACATTTCTCTTTAGTTTTTTTTCAGTAAATTCAGAGTTGTTCTATATCCTGGCTCTCAGACTTACTAATTTTGTGGCTTTGGGTAAGCTACTTGACTTCCTCTTTGTATTTTTATTGTATCACCTATAAAATGAGATTTTTAAAAACCTTTTTTAAAATATTTTTTATTCATTATTTTTAGAGAGAAGGGTAGGGAGGGAGGAAGAAAGGAAGAGAAACACCAATGTATGGCTGCCTTTCACCTGCCTCCAGCTACGGACCTGGCTGGACACCTGGCTTGCAACCTGGTTATGTGCCCTGGCTGGGAATCAAACTGGTGACCTTTGGGTTTGCAGGCTGGTGCCAATCCACTGAGCCACCAGCCAGGACTATAAAATGGGATTATTAATAATAGTTTTTACCTGCAGAAGAAATCAAGATGTTATGGTTTGGAAGCCACCACAGAAACGGAAACAAAGGTAATATAAACATTCCCTTAGCTGGTAAGAAGCACAGTTGTGGCCATTTGATCATACATATTTAAAAAGGATGCACCCCACCAACGGCATCCGAGATTGGCGCTCTCTGTTGGTGGCCACAGCACATAGTGAGCTTTGATCAGTCTGGAGAGGTGGCTATAATTGGTTCTCCTATCTTGTGTAGTCAGCTGCTGCTTGATATTACCAGGAAAAACAAGTTGACCCAAATCCAGATGCACCAGTTTCCTCCAGGTAGCAATTGTGCTAAAATAAATAAATAAGTAGAAAGCAAGAAAAACACACTCTCATAACCATTTGGTTTAGAGAGAAAGTTCACAGCAAGTTCATCCTCTAGACATCCCTGCTGGAAAAGCCTTCTATAAATTATCTACATGAGAATGTCACCATGAGGCTTAAATTAAATGATGTGGATACAATTATGAACCCTTTTTGACACACGGTAAGTAAAGGGCATCAACGTTTCTACTTCTTAACTCAGATCTTGGCAGCTACACGTAGGAAAAAATTTCAGTCTCCATTTATGCGGTTAACTCAAAATTCCCACTAGTACAGCAACAAAACAAACAAAATGTAATTATTAAAAGTACTCTCTCCTGCTGTGTGAGCCGCAGAGCGCCTGTGCCCTGTGGCGTACGCTGCTCTGAAAATAGCGTTGGGCTGAATTTGCCCTTTTGAAGGAAAAAGCAACTCCTGACTGTGCCCAGATAAACAGACCTAGTCCTCTCTCCCCTCCCAGCACTCCAGACAAGACCATAACAACACTTTCATACTCTCTTCCCAAGTAAAGCAATTTTAGACAGTTTCTCACATAACCACTGTCGCTGTCTTGGTTCCTGTGCGTTACTCCAAGAATAAGAGAATGGCGCAAAGTCAGAGGAAGATAATGACAGAAGTAAACCAGATCAACTCCCGACCCTGGAGATAGGCGTTCTCTTACATATTCATTGACCCTACATGTGGTTATTAAACTTCATGTTCCTGAGCGACTGAAGTACCTGCCTATGCATGTTTATATTTGTGCAGAGAGACACATGGACGTGGCCCACACAAACCAAGGTGTCTGACAGATCCAGGAGGGACACAACACTGATCCTAGAAATATGAAGTTGGATGTGAAATAAACACCACGATTTCTCTAGTAGAACCCCTGGGAGCTGTGAGGAGCTGCCTCCTTAATGCTGATCTGTCCTTTGTAGTTCATACGCAGCGCTAACTGGGGAAGGAACACTTTCTGCTTTTCTGCATTGGGCCAGCAAATGGGAAGGTCATTCAAGGGTTGGCCTAGAGCAATGGGAGGCTCTGGGACTTGTGCTGTGCTAAGAAAGGGAACCCGATTACTTTCTGCGGCAAAACTAGGTTTCTCCTGGCTCCGTTGCTCTGAATCAAGATTGGCCTGGCTGCACTTGGGAACTTTGTTTTCTCCAGGCAAAGTGTGTTTCATATTCTAAAACTAATGCTGTGACACACATTTCTGGATAGCCTACCAGAGTTAATCAGTTGGATATTTGGATAACGTCATCCTTCAGTGCCAACAACTTGGGAACAATTCCATTTAGGGAGAAATAAGATTAATATGCAAGTCATTACTGATGTCAATATTCATCAAGGACAGTAATTCTAAAGGATAGTCAAAATAGGCACAATGCTTCAGAACTGAGAGAACTATTTTTTTCCCCAGCTACTGTACCATGTTATTCAATTCTCTCCCACGTAACTAACATGCAACGTAAGCGCAATTATTTTCATCCCTTTTAGAAAAAGCAAATTTATCAAGAGCGGTGGTAGAAGTGTGTTGGAGCGAAACAATGTGGATGTTTACATTTATGAAGCATTATTTGTTTATTTTGCTATACCCTTTTTATCACTTTATTTTTCACAAAGCCATCTGTGCCTTCTATCTTCCACTTCTGTTGTGGGTGATATTGAACCTAATTTTCTAAAATGCTTCCTTCCTGTCCGTGCAGACTGTCTTTGGAAATACTGAATCTCCCGCCTGAAATCAAGATTTTTCCACTTGTGTGTCTGTTAAGCTATGTTTAAAGCTCAACTATGATACAGTTCCTTCAGGTCTCTCATGATGTAGTAGGCAAGAAAGAAACTAGGATTTACAACAGGATGTAATGAATACATTCAGGATCCATGTCTGTGTGAGGTACTAAGTTGGTAGGAAGGCCAGAGCGACTGAATCTGCCAAAGGCACATCTCTCTTCCATGTTTCTGACTTAGTTCCAAACAGAGTAGAAAACAGCCTTCCAAAAACTTGTCATGATCCATGTATACATTAGTGATTTCTGTGCTATGAAAGACTCTCGCTTTGGACAGAGTTGTGCACTGCATAAGCCTTTCGTGAATACTTGAGGGCCCGGGAGGAATGGATCATCCAGTTTGGTGGAATTGACTTCAGAGCTCTAAGCAGTGCTCAGAGACCAGGGTATATTTTCAGCCAATCTACGGGTGCTGGCAAGGCCGCAGTGAAGCCCCCCTTCTGTGCGATCTGGGCAGGACAGCCAGTAGCTCCCACACTTATTCACTGAAGCAGGGGTCTTTTTTGCCTTTCTTGCGTTCATTACATGCTTTAAACACAGAGAACAGCAGCATGTCACCAACATCAACTGTATAAGGAAGTTCCTATTCAATCTAGTCCTTGTGACTTTAAACGTGACATTCTGGTGGCCTGGGAAGTGTTAAAATACTATGCAGCACATGTGAATGTGTTATAACATTTCACAAAACTAGTCAAAACATACAGAATAAAATTCAAATAAAATGTTCGCGGAAATGCCTCAGTACACTGCCGTAGTAGAGGTCTATGACGCCCTGTTTAACATCTACCGAGTCAGGTGACGCCCTATACCTCAAAGACCTTGTGCCTAGAGTTCTCAGCAGCAGAGTGTGGGGTGCGGTTGTTTGGAAAAGGACGGGATCTCTGTGCTGCTGGATTTGGTGACAGAAGAGCCCAGGGGGCTCCCCTGGGCTAGTCCCCTGGATTAAGTCACACCTCCCCCAGCAGAGGCACCTTGAGTAGCTCGCGCCTCAAGGATAGGACTTCTCAGGCGACTACCTGGTGCTTCCATTCAGCCAACGAAGCCGCGCTGCAGTTCACAACAGACAGAAGCATCAGAGTTGCCCTGGAGGTTGTTAAAATGCAGGCTCACTGGTGCCTTTCAGATCTATGGGATCAGAACCTGCATTTTTACAAATCCCTAAGTGATTCGTGTATGCCATAAAGTTTAGAAGAACACCTTTCGGTCGCTGGTTCGATTCCCAGTCAGGGCATGTAACCAGGTGGAAGCAGGTGAAAGGCAACTGTGCATTGATGTCTCTCTCCCTCTCTGCCTCTTTCCCTACTCCTCTCTCTAAAAATTATAAATAAAAATCTTAAAAAAAAAAAAAAAAACAGCTTTAACGAATTAAAGGCAAAATCAGGTAGGCTACATTTTCTTTAAATAGCTATATATATCTCTTCTTGTTAAAAGATCTACCACTTTAAAAAATGTCCTAATACAGGCTATAATTGATAATGTCTATCCCATAGTTTAGTGTTCTAGTAATTCTAATACATTACAATAATAGAATAATATTCGAATACATTAAAACTAAGAAGAGTTAATATAATAATTAGAACATATATATGCATATTAGACATATGTATACATATTATGTATACATATGTATTATATACATAATATGTATACATTATATACATATTAGACATCGTCTATATTAGTCTAACATATACTATAGTGTGATGTATGCTATAATATCCATTATATATTAGACGAGAGAAAAAACCATATTAGTTGTAGCCTGCATTTGGGATGTACAATACATTTGTAGTTCACACTTTCCACAAATTCTTGGGAGGGTGCTGCAAGATGTATGTTGTGAGGCTGATTCCATAGAAAAGGCATGGCATCTGACTCAGGGAGGAGAAGTAGGCCAGGCGAAGCCCAGCACTCACCTCCCAGAAAGACTTTGCATACATTCTGCACAATTTCCCAGAGCCTCACGGGGGTGTTGCTAGTCTGGGGAGCAACCCAAAGTCCAGCACAGAGGGGCTGGGCTGGGCTGGGACTTTGTGACCCTCAGGAAGAGCAAGTTGGTGAAGTGAGAACTGCATGCGGGTTTCGTTTCTGTACCCTGCAGTCAGCTTTTTACCACACCGCTGCCTCCTCATCAACTGCTGGAGGACAGATGGCATGACAAGTGTCAAGCAATCTCAGGTCCCAGTGCTCTCCCCGCAGAGTCCCTGAAGGTGGTGAGCATTGTTGGCCGGCCGCCGGCCACCTTCCCGGGAGCGCTGTACAAATAATTGTCCCTGGGGCCTAGGGCTATTCTATGGCCTCCTCAGGTTATGTCACATAAAAAGCTTTTAAATGACCCAATGTTCTGTGAATATTTGATGTCTTATCATATGTACGTGAAGGAGTCTTTCCTAGGCTCAGATGGTGGGGGTCATTTGGTCTGCTTCTGAAAGTCACAAGATTCAGTCCATATGGTAAAATGTTTGCAGTCACTTTACATAAAATTCTCAATTGTGTGTCATATTTCTAATAAACTCCAGTAATAGAACACGTGTAAAAAATACCGTGAACACATTTTTAGATGGAAATGATCAGAAACACAGCAAACTCGAAAGGGCCTTTGTGAGTCCTCAGTCCTTCAGATTTCAACAACATCTGTTTAATTAGGATGAAAAAGTATGTTTATTAATTTCCAAGATCAAGTCAAATTTCTTGTTTGTACAGTGTAACGATTTCTGATTAGATTTTTCAAAATGCAAGAGGCCAATATAGTAGTTGTCCCTGAAGGGACATATTCACAACATAATCAGATGTTGGACAATTTCTACTCTATCTGGTCACAGTGCTGATGTGTAAGACCCGCTGTTGAGTCATGTTGCAGACTGGAAAGGTTAACCAGGGCTTCATTGGTGAAAAACAGTATTTCCAGCTGGACTATGACATTGTAATAGACACTTATTGAGTGTGAATTGTATGGTCATTATTCTTAAATTCATTCCCTCATTTACTACACATTCACTGAGCACCTACTCTAAGTAAAGCATCACTGAAGTATAAAAAAATCAGAAGGTCCACTTCATGGAGGATCTCACAGTTCAGTTGAAGATATAATGATGAAGGAAACACATGGACTGTAGTGGGATAAATGTCATGATATTATGGAACAGACGGAATAGGGACAAGGGGTCAGAAGTCAGAGAGATGAGAGAATTTGCAGAGCATCTCTTCTTCGTGACAGAGAACAGGACACACTATTTTATCCCTTTCATGTTTGTGACAGTGCCTCATCCATGAGTATTTCTGGGGCCTGGATAGGATGGATGTCCTGGCTCATAACCCATCAACCCAGCTGTGTCGTGGAGAGGCCCAGGTCTTATAGCCACCAGGTGGACTCATGTTGGGTACGCCTGGTGGCATTGTCTGCCCTGGTGAGGACTGACCCAGGAAGAGACCCGCACAGACCCTGACAATGAGTCCCTCATGTAGGACGGGGCCTACCTGGGGTACCTTGTTTTGACACCGCAGACTGCAGGGTCCACTGGAAGACATGAGGATGAAGGGTCAGTGTCTCTTCCGATGCCTGGGGCCCTGAGCAGGGTCCCCACAGTACCAACAAGTGTTACTGGCTCCAGGACAGTCTTCCTTAGCGAGGAGAGGGAGCTTAGGGCTGCCGTAGGTCCTAACACTGCCACCTTAGGCCATTTATTTCCCTCTAGGAAAATGACCCTCCTTCCCCAAAGATGCGGGCGTGGAATAAATAATTTTTAAGATTCCCAGTCATGGCACCTTCTTCCCCAATGTGCGATGCTTGGAAACCACGAAGCCCCTCTGAGACTCACTGTCTTGCTTGTACAAAGAGGGTTCAGATTTCCGCTCATTTCACCCCCTGTTCGCAGGTAACAGGCTAAGGTACCAAAAGTGCTTTCAATATTGTGAAGCGCAGCTCGTGGGAGGCCGAGGTCTGCCTCAGCTCTCTTCTCAGGCGAAAACGCAAATATTGACTCTACGGAAGGGTGCGATGGTTGACAGATATTACTTATCCCTGCCACTGATGTGGCGCTGCACAGTGCAGTGGCCGGTCACGCGGGCCTGCCCCCCCCCCACCCCCCTCAATCCAGACCCCAACAAACTACTGCTTCCCAGCACAGGTGACACCGGCACCGGTGACAGCCGGCAGCTGGGATTTTCATCCAGGCTGCTGTGCGCCTGCTGCGATCCGACTTGAAGCATTTGTGAAATGGGGCAATTAACCCACAGAGCATAGCATTACCACAGGTGAGAATGAAAGCAGCATCATGTCAATGCTTAGTACCGTGGCTGCTCTTTGAGGAGAATTTGCTATCCAAGGCAGCAGCGAGAACACCACCGCGACCCCACCTACTTTCACCTCCGTCGTGTGAGTAGGGCCACCCCCCCCCCCCAGCTTGCCTGAAGGGTGACGGACACACAACACTGGGTGATTTTAAGCTGCACCCCTGCTGACTTGGTGCACCTACCTATCATGATTGCCGCAGTTGTTAGCGAGCACCTCCATCAGGTCCCAGAACCCCCTTTTGAAAAAGCGGTGCTGGCATCGAAGAGTTCACCTTTTCGTAAGTTTCCAGTATATGAGACAGATTGATGACTACATCGCAGGGCTGTGCTGGAGGTCCCGCAGCGGCTTCATCTTATACCTGGAAACTTGCACACTCTGACCCTCACGTTCCCAGTCCCACCGCCTCCACCCAGACCCTGGGAACAACCGTTTCAGGCTCTGTTTCTACAAGTTCTACTGTTTCATTTATTTTTTTAAAGGTTAAAAAAAAAATTATTACTTTTAGAGAGAAGGGCAGGGAGGGAGGAAGAAAAGGAGAGAAGCATCCATGTGTGGCTTGCCTTTCACCTGCCTCCAGCTACAGACCTGGCTGGAGACCTGGTTGGAGACCTGGTTATGTGCCCTGACTGGGAATCGAACCAGCGACCTTTGGGTTCGCAGGCCGGCACCTTATCCACTGAGCCATCAGCCAGGGCCCTTACTGTTTTAGATGCCACATATAAGTGACATAGAGTATTTGTCTTTTTGTGTCCAACTTATGATCTATCCATGTTGGAATATATGCCCAGATTTTCTTTCTCGTGAATCATGCCCCCTGATTTCCTCTGTCTCTTCCAATGCTAATCTAAGAGTTTTGTTTCCTGTCCAGCATAAACATCTCTCTATTCTCTCTCTTGCCATGAAGGGTAAATATCCGATGAACATAAAATTGTAATTCATCCGCGAATCCCTTTGTGGCTGCACTGACATGGATACGGCGCCACACTGACATGGACACGGTGACATGGGTGGCATAGGCACCTCCGGGGTTCCACCCTTTACGTACTCCTAGTGCTCTGAGAACGGAAGCTGGAGCAGTGTTTGCTGTGTCTGAGTATCCAGGAGGAACTGTGTCCTATTTACCGGGCTTTCCTCAAAATTGAAAAGGCTACGAAGACAAGTACAAAGATATTTCTCTAAGATGCGAAATCAAGTGTATTAACGGTCACATAAGATTCTGAAAAGGGTTTCTTGTTCCATTGGCCTGTGAACCCAAAGGTCGTTGGTTTGATTCCCAGCCAGGGCACGTAACCAGGTTGCAAGCCAGGTCTCCAGCCATCTACATAGCTGGGGGCAGGTGAAAGGCAATCACACATTGATGTTTCTCTCCCTCTCTGCCTTCCTCCCTTCCCCACTCTTTGAAAATAATAAATAGAATCTTAAAAAAAAATAGAGGTATGCAAGAAACTACACTCCATTTGTTGTTGTTTAAGAAATGAACATAAGTATGGAATGAATTCTTTTATGATACGCACTTGTTTATCACAGACTTGTGATTAATTGATAATTATAACTTAAAGAGTGAGTAAATTTCAGGTTAAGAATATGAATTATAAAGCATACGATGCCTTCCAGATGTCGGAGGAAGCCTGAATAATTCCACAGCCAACCTTCGAGTCTGAGAATTTCTGATACATTCACGTAGCCCTTTTGACAGCTAAACATTCTGTTGAAAACAAGCATTTTTGGGAGCTCTATTGAATGCAGCGTAAGGCACTTTGGGTGGGTTGAGGAAAAGGTAATTTTGCACAAAGCCATTAACCCTCAGAGACTAGACAGAAAAGGCTGCTCTCTGGGCACTGGCTGGGCCAGGAAGTCCTGCAGTACGTAGGAAAGGTGCAGGCTTGAGGGTCTTCCCCTTGATTCTGGCCCTTCCTGGCCACGTGCAGGACTTTAACGTAGAAAATAAATCCTATAAAATGGAGTGGCTGACAGATAAAGAGTGGGGCCTGCTGATTTTCCTCTCTTTGTGTCTCAAAATTTTGGAACTAATTAGGATTCGCCAAGTGCAGTTATCTGCACTTGGCCCTATTTGTTTCTAATTTAGTTTTGCATGTACTCAAATATAATGGCAGACAAGGAATAGTAGTATACACACTGCTAGTCTTACTGGTTTACTGTTGTTAACTTTCCTTGACCATCCTCCCTGGTTCCTGCCTTCTAAACTTCAAACTTGCAAACCAGGTCACCAAACTAACATATCTATATCTGTACCTGTATCTATCACCTATATCTGTATCTAAATCTATCTATACCATCTATATCTATCTTTATACTACTACATGCTGTGCTCCTAACACTACTGGGTGCTGTAGAACTTTAAAAATTTTAGATCTTTTAAAGGTAAAACAATACGTGATTGTTCCTTTGATTGCATGTTCCTGAACGCTAATGACTGGTTATTTTCTTGTAAAGATGTTGGCCCTTTGAATATATATATCTTTGCACATACTTTGAGATTTATAACCTTCTCGTTAGTTGCCTGTTTTTCATAGTGAGCCTGCGTGAAACTTTTCTTTTTCTTGCTCTAATGACTACATGGTACTCAATACTCCCGTCGTGGTGGCGGTGGTATGATTTAGCCTGACAATATGCAGTTGATGGGCTTTCATTGTGTTTCCATGTTTTCCTCCCTGCAAAGCAATGTTCTAATAACAATTCTATCATGTATACCTTGACATATTTGTGTTTTCATTTTGTAGCCTAGATTCCCAGGAGGAAGGCAGCAGGGCCAAAGGAAATATGTTTAATTTTTCATATTTCCATGGATGATGCTAGAATGTTGTCTAAAAACTCTGTAACAATTCATATTTCTATCGCAATCCATGAGATGTTTGACTGTGCTCCTGATACTCCTGGGTGCTATAGGAATTGAAAATATTTAAAAATTGTAGATCTTTTAAAGGTACAACAATATGTTATTGTTACTTTGATTGCATGTCCCTGGATGCTAACAACTGATTATTTTCTTATAAAGATGTTGGCCCTTTGAATATGCTCTCTTGTTTTTGGCTTCTGCATATACTATGGATTGTACTAAATCTAGAATGTCTTAATTCTCAATAGGAGACATTCTCATGAAAGGAACTGGGCATTTGAGGTCTAAAATAGCATCACTAGGAAAAGGAGGGAGGATGTGAAAAGCTGGTCTCAAGAAAGCAGATGAAGAAAAAAACTGCCTTTGCTTTTGTTGTTGTTTTTCGACTCATTTGATCCAGCCTCTACTTTTCGTAGATTAGATGACTCAACATACCATGGTACCTATGGTTCAGCCTGTGAGAAGGGAAATTGAAGTAGACCCAACAACGGAATAGCAAATAGCCGTATAAAGTATGAACCTCAGAGCAGTATTATTTTAAGTTAATTCGCTAATACAGAGGAACCGTAAACCTGGCAGGGCATCCCCCCTCCGCACAAGGCTCTGTTTCCAGGATCCTCCAACCTCACTCTGACAGGGTTGCTGGAAACAACTCTGCTGGCCCCCGTCCCCCACCCCATTGAGGTCAGAAGATAAAAACAGAAGACTGATCCTGGCTCTAGCTTCCTGGCTCCCTGATCTCATTATTATTTTTTGTTTATTTGATCGCTGGTTCAGTGGCAAACTGACATGAAGCAAACTTGCTTGAGTCTAAGAGGCCATGGTCACTACTCCTTCCTCCGAAGTGGCCTTTGGGGTCTGGCAGGGGTCCTTCTCCCATTCTCAAGTTGGTGGTACGGTTAAAATGACAAAAGAAAAAATGTGATGGAGCTTAGATGATTTGTATCATTGTGGTTCTGACGATACGAACCCACTGCTCCTGGATCAGGACTTGGTGAAGGGACTTATTTCAAGCATGAGTAACTTCTTGGACAGCCTCCCCGCCGTGAGGCCAAGGAGGGTCAGGGAAGAGCCGTAGCTGAGGAATTAGGCACACATGGGAGGCACGCAGGGTGGTGCTGAGCTACAGAACGGAAGTCAACAGAGTGAACCCCAGCTTTGTGCAGATCTGCTTGGGGAATGATGCCCCAGCACCTTCTTTTGTGGGGGGAATCTCCCCTCACCTTTCCCCAGAAACCTCTCGCCATGTCTCTTCTCTCCGTAGACACCGTGGTCCAGTGGGGATAAGCTGACATGTGAAGGGGGTGCTTCATTCAAGTGTGGTTCTTACAGTGGCTGAAGGAACCAAGGTGTCCCAAAGGAAACAAGTAGCGGGGCCATGTGGTGAGTCTCCCTAGAAGAACTGCTTCAGGGAATCTTGGATGAGTGGATGCTCAACAGGGCCCGTGGGAAGGGAGGCTCCCTGGGTGTGTGCAAAGGCCCTGGGGTGGGTGGTGACAGTACTAGGCACAACCCAGGCTGTGACCTCAGGTGCAACCCTTGCTGGTTAACACTCAACAGGTCACCATGTGTGCAATCCCACTTTCAGGTTTAGAGTTCTTATTGAGCATGGTGATGATCATTTATATGGGGCTCTGAGAGTGTGAGTCTAAAAAGTGTGATACACTTGACTGTTGGCTTTGTAAAATCTGAGCTAAATGTTAAGTGCTGAAAGAAAGCCACCTCTAAAAAGTAATCATGTAAGGCACCGTCCATTTAACATGGCAGGCACTTCTACAACATGGTTTGAGAATTGGGGGAAACCTCGTACAACATGGCATCCTAGAACACGGTTTCACTGTAACACAGTTTGAGAATTACAGAAATCCCTGAACAACATGGAGCATAATAAGAGCTTTTAAGAGCAAAAAGTATCTCATTCAAAATCATTCAGAATTAGGGAAGGCCCTGAAAAATATGGAACATAATAAAGAGCTTTTAGAGCCAAAGATACCCCATTTGAAATTTTTCATTTAACTCTGGATGCCATATCAGATTTGCCTGCAGAATTTAAAAATTTATTAGGACTTTAAAACCATTTTGTTCATGGAGTATTAAGTAGTAACAGATTTTTTTGTAAAAAGTACAGGACAGAAGTCAAGATAATGCTGAAGAAAGTTCAGAGGATGAAGGGAACACCCTTGATTAATGGGGCTGAGTAGGGATGATGAATAAACATTATTTAACACATATTACTATGGTATACCTTTGGTGAAAATTGCTTTCGTAAAGATATTTCTCTTCATTATAAAAATATAATAGTATGTTTGAAAATTTTTTTTGGAACCTTGCCTTTTTTGTACTAGTCCTTTGATTCATGGAACACCGATTCTCATAACACAGCATTTTTAGGAATCTAACAACTGAGTTATACGGGGGTTACCTGTACTTGCTTCTCTGAAGGGAGGGGGTATAAGAACGAAGGATGGAATTATAAACACATTCAAAATGTTCTTGCTCTCAATGAAAACAAAGCTCCTGACAGACCCCTCTTGGCTCCTTCACCTGGACATCCACTGCCCTGTCCTGCCCGTGTGGCCGTTTCTCCTCCCCCCTCCTCCTCCTGGTAGCACCTGTGCTTGTGGGGGAACTGACACCTCACGTCACAGGTGTTACCTCAGTAAGCTTTACTATAAAGTTACACAGGAGCTGTTGTTACGCACATGGGCTGGGTGAGGAACGTGAAATTCAGAAGTACAGGCAATGGGTCCGGAGGCCACACCCAGGTCCAGGACTTGGCTTCCGGTCCCGGTGCACGGCCACACAACTGGGTGGGCATCAGGGACTGTTTCAATGCAGCGTGTGTTCAGCTTTCAAATTCTGACACTTCTGCCCTTCCAAATAAGCACCAAATCATGTGGCACGGTGAAGAGACTGGCTCTTTCTCTCTTATGAGAATTGCATGCAGCGAACAGTGGTGGTAGGAAGAAAAAGCTGACACAGGGACATGAGGAGTGACCTATATGATTTCAATTGTCCCCTCCCATTTTTTTATACCAATTACTGATGTGTGCTCATACTGCACCTATGTGCCTTTAATTTCCCATTCTATCAGGAGGCTGCTATTAAGTCTCTATTATAAAGATATTCTGCTGCTAGTATTGCATGTTTTATCAACCTAGGAAGTTAGCAAAGTAAAGTGGAAATGAGTGAGAGACCTGAGGTACAGG
Source organism: Noctilio leporinus (assembly GCA_004026585.1). Lineage (NCBI taxonomy): Eukaryota > Metazoa > Chordata > Mammalia > Chiroptera > Noctilionidae > Noctilio > Noctilio leporinus. The sequence continues at coordinate 780,132 of PVIW01000098.1, read as the reverse complement.
ACAACAGTTCGAGTGACAGCCCATGGTTTTCAGGTACAGGACTGTCCTAGCTTCACAGGGCTTCCTTAACACAGTAGCACACAGTGCGTAGCTTAACACAATACAAACTTGTTCCCTCACCCTTTGGAGGCCACGATCCAAATCAATGTGCCGGCAGGACCATGCCCTGTTGCCTAGTTTCTGGTGGTTACTGGTGACCCTTGGCTTTCTTGTCCCACAGCTGCATGACTTCCTAGGACTCATGTGGGTGTCATCTCTCCATGTGGTTGGGTCCTCAGAGGGTGTCCCCTCTGTGTGCACCTGCTCTCACACAGAGTTCCTGTTCCTCTAAGGACACCAGTCACACTGGATGCAGGGCTCATCTTACTCCAGCATGGTCTCATGTTAATTTTGCAAAAGCCCTGTTTTCAAATAACACCACCCACCCAGGGACTAGGGCTGAGGACTTCCACATGCCATTTTGGGGGTCGCAATTCACCCACAAGGCAGGGTTATAAAATGAGGGGTTCAGGACATGGGCTCTCTAACTTCCATTCGAATTCTAATATGCCATGCCCCTGAAACCCAGAAAAGGGAGGGTGTTTTCATAGCCTGGGAGTTTGCTTTAATGGATAGGGAAGATACCTGCTCCTGCACACAGGTACACGTGTCCCCGCCCCGGATGCATGTGGTGTGTGGCGGCAGCGGAGACCATCTTACGGGATCAGAAGGCCCCGGGGCGCGGCACACACACTCTGCCTTGTTCTGGGCTCAGCTGCCAAATAGGCTGTAGGAGTTTTGTTTGTGCAAAGATCAGCTTCGAGGTTGACCAGGTGACTTGGCAAAAGCCCCTGAGGCTTTTCATGAAAGCTCATGAAACATATTTGTGGGTGGTGGCTAATGTTCATGAATGTTCACGTGTGTGTGTGAGAGAGAGCATGCATGCATCCTTGTGTGTGTTTAACCATAGTCCTGGCTCCAGAAGACAGGTCTGCAGTGACCCCTTATCTTTTAGGGGTGCAGCCATCTATTTGTTGGATGACAGCTACCTGGTGGGCTCAACACCAGGCCATAGATCGTAGAAGTTTGTTCTTCGTGTTTGCAATCATTATAAACCAAGGAGAAACTGAAACCTGTGTGTGCTCAGCAGACCAGGAAACCCAGAGGTGTAGCAGGAATTTTTTCCCTGATTATTACGCATTTCCCGCTGTCAGGAGAGGGACACAGAGGAAATCAAAGGAGAGGAGCAGGGCTTGCGAGGATGAGCAGAAGACACTGATGTTTGTAGTTTTTATGCGACAAGTAGTTTGTATAGCTCATTTCATCTTACCCTACTGGTAATTCCTCTTACGGTTCCCGATTCATAGAATAATAAACCGAGGTTTCTGAAAGTCAGTCATTTGCAGTAGAACGTGTAGCAAGAATCAGGACTGAGCTCTGCTGGACTCAAACTCCTGAGTCATTTTCTCTGTGCCAGCCTGTGATGCGTGTGTGTGTTTGTGAAGAGATAAAGCATGTTTATGCCCGAAGGAAAGGCTGCCTGGCAGGGAATGTGGTTGGGACACCTGAAAGTCTCCTGTTTGTCTTTGCTTCACAGATCCTTTATCGCGGGTAGTGCCTTGTGAAATACTGGGTGTTTTAAAACAGAAGTCTGCCCTGGCTGGTGTAGCTCACTGGATAGGCACTGGCTTGGGAGCCCAAATGTCACTGGTTCGATTCCCAGCCAGGGCACAGAACCAGGTTGCAAGCCAGGTCTCCAACCAGGTCCGTAGCTGGAGGCAGGTGAAAGGCAACCATACATGTTTCTCTCCCTGTCTTCCTCCTTCCCTGCCCTTCTCTCTGAAAATAATGAATACAATCTTTAAAATAAATAAGTAAATTAAAAAAAAAATAGAAGTCTGATATAAATAGAAAATCTTTCATCAGTCTACTGATTAAAATGCTAACCTCATCCAAAAGCACCCACTTAGAAACACTCCAAATAATGTTTGGCCGACTACCTGAGTGGTCCCTGTCAAGTCGACACCCACCAGGAACCACCTCTGCCCTGGCACACCCTTCCTTTGGAAGGAAAATGAAGTCCATTCACCATTCCAGAACGAGTCACGCTTAACTCCATTTGGACCCAACAGGAGCAGTAGGGTGCAACTTCAACATGAAGAATAAACTCACCCTATTCCTGCACCATCGCATTCGAGTTCGCTGGAACTCTGCAAGGGTCCTACCCCACGGTCCTCCCTCCCTCACTGAAGCCAGCTCCTTGGCCAGGCCCTGCCCCCACCCGTCGGCAGTCACTGGCGGGCCCCTCCTGCTTCCCGGTCGGAAATTCAGCACCTTCTCACCTTGCTCCCAACACGTCCCCATGGACTCACATCGCAGTCCTTTGCTTCTACCCTGTTAGTTTAGACTGGCACCCGTCCCTGCTGATTTTGGCCTCTGAGGCTTCTCAAAGCACCATTATTTCCTATAGCACCGCCCTATTCTGGGTTGCTTTGAGCAATAACGCCGTATGGGAAAGGTCAGGTTGCCATCAAGGGCTTTCTTCGCCCCTGGTTGGGTGGAGTTGTTCGCAGAGATCCCATCGCTCTCGGCTCAGCCTGCCTAATTATTTCTCCCCGTTTGGATGGTGGGCTCTTCCCATGTAGAAATTATGTCTCTCATTCACCTTTGCGCCTCTTGTGATGTCCTTCTGCTAGCATAGTTGATATGCTTAATAAATAGGTGACATGAATCAATAAAGAAAATTAAATACATTTTTATCTCGAGTGTCCTCTTGGCTCTTCTAAGCGTGTGAATTCTTGCGACCCTTTAAGTGCTAATTCCAGGCTTCTCGATTTGTTCCTCGCCGGCCTCCTATTTCCCTGGAAACCAGATATCCTTCATTTTAATGTGTCTCTCTGCTAAGTTGGGAGGCTCCATGAGCAATCGATATTTTGCTCTTTTTAGGCATCCACATAATACCTAAGAGGCTACATGTTTTAAATGATAATTCTGCACTGAAAAATTGGCTCTGGCTCGCTTTCTTTCATTCCTACTTGATGCTGGATGCAAATGCATTGTGCTGATCCTTGCTCCCTGGCCATTTGCCACATCTGTGCCTGCTGTTTCGGAGTCTGGTCCAGGCATTGGTGAGCATCTCTGAGGGCAAAGGGCAGAGTTACCCATCACCTGCAACCCAGCATCACACACGTACCTGGAACTAAACAGTGACTGAGTCCATGCTGAGTACTAATGGATGTATAATGACGATCTCCAAATTGCCCCTTAGTCACTTAGTAGGGGGTAAAGATAGTTCATGTTTATTGAATATCTACCTTGTTAAATGAATCTTACTTAGTATTTTGTAATTATGACTTCATTCAAGGCATTGGGGAAACCATTTTTAGCCTTTCTTGGCCTCAGTTTTATCATCTATAAAATGGGTGCAATATTAATACTTACCTAGCGGAGCTGTTAGAATGGAGTTGGTAAATACAAAGCCACTGAATTATAAATGTAAAAGAATGAGTATTACAATGTTTATTCTACTTTGATGAACATGGTTATTTTTAAAGAGCCCCTGGATAAGGTGAAAATATGGTTTCATATTTGAGGGAGGAAGAAGGTTAACAAGGTGGACCCACATTCCCTACTCAGTTGCTTCACTGACCAGATCAAGTTCCCCCTTCAGTCGGGAGGTGCAAATAGTTTTTCCTGAAGATCGGCCCCATAGGAGAGAATGAAATATATCAATATCATGCTGTTGTTGTTTTTAACAGGCTTGATTCAGGCAGGTGATCCTATGGTAAAGACCTGTGGTTTTCTTTTCCTTTTAATTAAAACTGATTTTACTTATTTATTTTTAGAGAAATGGGGAAGGGAAGGAGAAAGAGGGCAGAGAAACACTGATATGAGGAAGACAATGGCTGGTTGCCTCTTGAACACGCCCCAGCTGCAGAGCAAACCTGCAACCCAGCCATGTGCCCTGACCAGGAACTGAACCCGCCAGCTCTCACTTCGTGGGATGATCTCAACCCAGTGAGCCGCCCTGGTCATGATAAGACCCATGCTTTTTTTTTCTTTAAGATTTTAGTTATTATTTTTAGAGAGAGGGGAAGGGAGAGGCAGAGAAGGAGAGAGACATCCATGTGTGGTTGCCTTTCACCTGCCTCCAGCTACGGACCTGGCTGGAGACCTGGCTTGCAGCCTGGTTATGTGCCCTGGCTGGGAATTGAACCAGTGACACTTGGGTTCACAGGCTGGCGCCTTATCCACTGTGCCACCAGCCAGGGCAGACCTACGCTTTTAAATCAGTGTGTTTTACTTAGTTTCACACACAAAAAATTACAGTGCATTAAAAAAAAAATTGTATAAGGGTTGTTCTAATAAGAAGTTAAAAATACTTTTTGAAATATACACAGATAATACACATGGGTTAAGTATGACAAATTATCAAAAAGCAAACACATTTAGGTAAGTTCCACCCAGGTCAGGAAATAACACATGACCAGTTCCCCTACTCTGTCCTTTTTATGAGCTTCCTCACGCAAGAGAACCACTCTTCTTTTACAAGAGAAGCATGATTAAAATTTATATCAATAAATCACATAATGCATATTTTTATCTAATATATTATTTGGTTCCAACACATATTTGTGAGATTGATCTGCGTTGTCACATATTTTACTAGCTCACTCATTTTAATTGTCGCAGAGTATTCAATTAAGTTAATTTTGATGTCTTATTTGTATAAGCAGATAGAAATACATCACCTACTATTGGGGTAATGTGTCTATTATAGAAGGGTATAATATAACACAAAAGCAATATCTACAGAGAAAAATACTGAGAGAAGGTACAGAGAGAATTATTTAGAAACAGGACAGAACATCAACTTGTTCAGAAAGATGAGAAATATATTGTAGCTATAAAGCAAGACCAAATGAAATAAAAATGATACCTCAAGACTGAAAAAGATCATGGGTTCTAAGAAATTCCACTAAAATCTGGAAATAAAGTAAATCTCCAAAACTAGAAAAAAACACAGATGAAGCAACAGAAGTAGGAGCAAGAAGGTTTTAGAAAAGAGAGGGTGAATGCAGGGAGTCACAGCACTTGAATTATCTTGAGGGATAGAAAGACAAACCTCAGAAAAGAGGTGGAAGAAATTCCCAAAGAAACATTTCATGACAATTTCCTAAAAGGAAGACAGGGCTGCAGTGCTATTTCACATGGAACTGGACAGGCAGTGCTTAGCCCAATATAAAAATTTAGGACCATGTCTAGGAATAAAATTGTGAAATTGCCCAACTGTGGGAGCAAAGAGATGATCCTATAAACTTCCAGGGATTGGGCGTAAACTGCCTCAAACAGAAGAACAAGTGTCAGAAATTGAAGCCAGAAACAACAATGCCTTCTGTTTTTTTTAAAAAAGAAAACAAAACGTTTTCAGTCTAAATTTCTATAATATAACTATTAATTAAATGTCAGAGTGGGATGGAAACACTTTCAGATACAAATTTATATGGCATATGCTTTTTATAGAGAAACTCCCAGACCTTATGTTCTACTTAAAGGAGAAATAAAATGGAAGAGAGGAAGCCATGAGATTGGGGAATCACACGAATGAGAGATGGAGGGAACCCACGTGGTAACCATGAAGACAGATCTCAAGACAGCAGTCAGTCCACGCTGCAGGAGTTCAAAACACTGGGAAAGGTTTCCGAAGAGGTAAAGTTACCATCACTAATTAACTAATTATTAATGAAGGAAAGAGAACGAAGGAATTAGACACTGAGCTGAATAAACTGGGGGCAGCAGCTGTTGGCTTCTCCAGGAAGATGCAGCCTCACAGCTCAGGGGACCCCAGCGTGGCTCCTCCAAGGGGTTCACACCCTCCCCTGCCCTCCTCTGGTATCAGATCATTGGGGGGAGGTCCTTGACCAAAGAGGCCTGTGAGTGTAACTAGGGAGTGTCCTATCAAGAGCCCACAAAAATAATTGGTTAATTTGAAAAAGTGTCTGATCTTTTTCAAGCCCAAGCTGATAGAATTCCAAGGGAACAAAGAAGCTCCCCCTCTCTCTCTTTCTCCCTCCCCACTTCTCTCACATGTTGACCACACACCCGTGATGTACTGGCCTGCTCTCCCCATGGCCATGTGGTCCTAGCAGCCATGTGACCCACAGTCATGCGGACTCCACATACCAACTGGATGTAGGACTTGAACACTGCAGCACAGCGACTGACTGCAGCTGGACCCACACTAAGCTAGTCGATGTTGGACTGGGCAGAAACTCTGGTCCTTCATCCTGGCCCTACTGAAGATAAGATTGAATTATTCCATGGCAAGATGGATGGAGATGGGACACTGAAAAGTCAGGAGGGGAACCTCTTTAATTTTACATCCTCAGTAGAGGTTGCCACGGAACCCCATCCTCCCATGCGTGTCACAGGAAATTCTTTTCTTCACAACATCGTAAAAACTCTACTTCTGCTGACAACAGTTATATCGATAGGATATTTGATATTTTGGGGTTTGGGCATAGGAAGTTGTACACACCTTGAGAAATGTTGAGGATGAACTAGACATTAAAAATAGAAAATAAATAAGGTACATAAAGAAGAAAATCACTCTCTCTAAAATATCATTCAAACTATAACAAAATATGTCCCAGAAAATAGATAATAATCCTACTATACTATGTCTCTCAGCCATGAACAGCATCTGCCTAGTCCTAACAACTCCAAAAATTATAACGTGATTGTATTAGAAAACTTGGAACTGGGTAATGGGATGTACATATACCCATTATGTAGTGAGGTAAGAAGGAGAAAGACTAAATCATTATGATATATGAGTCTACGTATGGCTGTAGATGCAGAGCCTAAAAAAATTGACAAAATTTAATGCAACTACTGAGATATGTGTACAAATTGCAAAAAAAAAAATCAACTAAATGTTGGTAATGATTGCCTCTGGGAAATGGAGTATGATTTGTGAATAGCATGGTAGACTGCTGGGTTTTTTAAAACAAGTTCCCAGAGAGCTATTCAATTTGTTTTTTCTCTTGAAACCGCATGCTCCCACAATTTGAATAGAAGTCAAAGAAAAATAAATGCTGCATACAGCAGCTTTGCATTCTAATACAATATCATTACTCCTTATTGGCCCTACTTTGTAGGTATATATGCCCGTAGAAATATAATTCACGACCATGCTTCTGTGACTAACTGACCAGTCTATGTCTGTTGGTCCCTATGAGCTTTGCAATGACAGCAAAGAATAGTACTTCCCTAGGTGCCACCATGCTTGCATTTTTATAGCATCACCATGAGCTCATGCTGCTGGCACCTGTTCCAGAGACTGTGTGGGTTATGTGACAGGGCTCCCCCTTTCTGTCAGCGTATGGTAAGCAGTCACATCCAGGAGCTATTCTTCACCAAGGATGGAGTCCCACGAGTGAGCGCTCCAGTTTCCACTCTGCACCAGGGCAGGGTGATTCTGCAACTCTCATAGACATGTGTGTAACATGTGTGTAACGCTCAATGTGTTGCCTTTTGCTACCAATGCAAGCTTTTATGTCCACACAGGACATTGAAACGTAAATGTCTAAATTTGAAAAACAAGGCGTGGTACTCATTCTTCTTGGGCTAAAAAGAGCACAGTGTTCTGTTAAACACATGGAGAAAATTAAAGAACTCTGAGAGAAAATGAGATATTACAAATGCAAAACGTGTTTGCAGTTTTATGTCTGGCATCTGCACAAAAGCAGAAAATCCTCTCGATCATGTTTTCATCTGAAAGTGTTTTCTTATCTAGTACTGGGTGAGGAAAAAGATAGGAGAATAACTTGGGTAAAATGAGAGTCCATGGTAATATTTTAAGAGACAAATATAGAAAATAAATAAATTCATGGTTACGGCAGCTTTTGCTGAGCCGTATAAAAAATGATGCTGGAAGAGCTTTGTGTCAACTGGGTATGAATACTTGAGGTGGTTGTTAGAGTTTTCAGTTTGGTAGTAGAAACGGTCAGTCAAGACATATAGGTTTCCCTTCAATTAAAGTTGAGGGCACAGCCCTGGCTGGTGGCACAGTGGATAAGGTGCCGGCCTGTGAACCCAAAGGTCTCCGGTTCGATTCCCAGCCAGGGCACATAACCAGGTTGCAAGCCAGGTCTCCAGTCAGGTCCCCAGCTGGAGGCAGGTGAAAGGCAACCATATATGGATGTTTCTCTCCCTCTCTGCCTCTCTCCCTTCTTCTCTCTCTGGAAATAATAAATAAAATCTTTAAAAAATTAAAAAAAAAAAATAAAGTCAAAGGCACCTGCTGTTCTGAGAACGTAAGCCCGTCCAGGGCATTAGAACCAACATGAAAACCGTTGCTAGGATTTTACCATTTGCACAGGGAAAATGGTTTCCTTTCAGTAGGGAAAACATTTCCTGCAATAAAAATAATGATGTTGACTTTTTAGTAAATGGTGAACCGCTGCCTTCAAAGTCAGAGGTTGGATAGTTTTACTGAATATTTATTTTAATGCAAGGTTATTGTTCAGTATTTTTAGCATTTTACTTACAAAGGATGGAGACCGATGCTTATTAAGGATATGGTTATGTACATATATATTATATAAGATCAGAAGGAAGAAAGTCGCATTCATCGCAAAGTTACTATGGATTTATTTTTATTTCTTTTATTTCTTCTAAACCTGCAATTATTGCTGGAGAGGGATATTGCAATTTTCATTTTATTTATGCAGATTTGAGGCACAAACAATGAGAATACCCACCGGCAGTCACCTGACTATTGTGCTCTGAGTGTCAGGTCCAGGCGCCTTTGATTCCAAGTTCACTGGAGTCTCCGTTGGATCTCATGTCGCTTGTGATGGGACACAGCGGGACAGCCAGGGAAGTTCAGACCTCATAGGGCTGGGCCAGCCAGGCTGTCACAAAGCCACGTCTAACAGAGTGATCCACATCACAACTAAATCTGCAGTTCTGTGTTGCATGGCATGCATCAAAGAATCACCTGTCACTTGATCTTTTTAACTACCTGAGCACGCCCACAGAGCAAAGATTAGCAGCACAGTATGCCATGAGAAAGCCAGACAGAATGTCATGGTGTATTTAATTTCACAAGCATTCAACCCCACGGAGTGCCCGTGTCCCTGTTCCAGGGACCAGGCTAGGCGCTCTCATGTTCACTGTTTTTATTTTATACTTTATAAAAATATTCTTCCTGTCAACATGTTCAGCAAAGAGAAACACTCAATAAGTGGACATGGTAGATTTGTGGGGCACCATGCAGGAGTTTTGAAAAGAAGAACCTGGATTTTGATTCTGGTTCTTTCATTTAAGTTATGAGGCTTGGAGAAGTTAATTCCCTCCAGCAGGAATTGTTAGATCATGGATGGGGCTGCAAAGGAGTTTCATGAACTATTTCCTGTAAGGTCCTATTCAATTTGATCAACGGATAGTCATTAAATTCATAAAACCCACTCCCTATTTTTTCAGATGCTTAATTTTATGTTTTCATTTGAACTTTGGCAAAACATGTCAGTTAAAACAATAAATGTGTGATTTGCAGTCAATGTTAAAACATGATTGTCCCATTTTCTTATGATTTCTCCATTATTCTCTGATTTTTCACACTTCGTGCTTTTTTCTTTCAAGCTCCCCTTCCACATTCGTGGTTCTGTTGCTCACGTAGCCCACATTTTACCACCAGAAAAATGTGACTCCTCTTTGTTTACCTGTAGGTGGGATTTGGTTTCTTATCTCTTGAAATAAGAAAAAGTAGCTAATGGGAAACAGATTTCTAATTATTTTCCCTCCATTCAAGATATGTCACCCAACGTTGAAAGAAATAATGAAGATAAATAAAGGCTCAATTAATCACAGAAATGGTATCATGAAACAGCAAGATGCATTTCCAGCTGGAGAGGAAAGCAGGAATTTATCTGAGAGTTAAGATAAAAAGTTAAGATAGGCAGGTTGCTATCTTTCCAACAAGACTTTAGTGCTTTTTAATGAGATGAAGGATCTATAAAATATACAGTTATAGATCAAGGAACCAACCAATTCATTTTGTGTTTAAGAATTTGTTAAAGCACTTAAAATCAAATGAACATACAACCATCGAGTGATTCCAAACTCTGTGGTATGTATTCTTTTTTAAAAATGAGTTCTCTCACTTTATCCTACAAATAACTATTCTATTCGATTCGATTTTGAAGTGTCGCTATAAGGAATATTGAGTGACTGATATGATCAAAGATTGAAATGCAGTGATAATATAATGTAAAAAATATAGGAATGGAATAGGAATGGTGAGGTAAACCCTTCAGTTTTCTTCACTTGTAGGGAGAAACATTCTGACTGTTTTTTTTTTCCCAGTGCTAACTGGATCAGTGCCACTCAGATGGTGTGTGGGTCTCAGTGGGGCACAAAATGCATTAGCCAACCCTGACCAGTGTGGCTCAGTTGGTTGAGAGTTATCCTGCAAAGGAAAAGGTTGCTGGTTTGGTCCCCATTGAGGCATGAGTAGAGGCAATCAGTCAATGTTTCTCTCTCACATCTATGTACTAGTCAGGGTTCTTTAGAGAAACAATGGGATGTGTATGGAGAGGGGGGGAGGGAGGGAGTGAGAGAGAAGATAAGAGAAGAGAAGACAAAGGGAAGGTAAGGAAGAGGAGGTAGGTGGGGTAAGGGGGGAAGAGGAAGAAGAAGAAGAAGAAAGAGAGAGAGACAGAGAGAGACAGAGAAGAGAGAAGGAAGGAGGGAGAGAGAGAGAGAGGGAGGGAGAGATATTGGGATTGATTATAGTATTATAGTATTGACTCCAACAGCTGGAGTCTGAGGAGTCCCAATTTCTACTGTTTGCAGGACAGAAACCCAACATAGAAAAGATGGGGGTGTAATGAAGTCTGACTCTGAAGGTCTGAGAACTGGGCAGCTGTTGGTCTAGCTCAGCCGCATCCCAAGGCTGGAGGACCAGGGGCACCAGTGTACAGGGGAGAAGAAGATAGAGGCCTCTGTTTAAGCAGAGAGCGAATTTGTCCTCCCTACCTGCTTTGTGCTACTCAGGACCTCAACTAACTGGGTAACACTCACCCACCCAAATTCAGATGCTAATCTCTTCTGGAAACACCTTCCCAGATAGACCCAGAGTGAACATTTTACCAGCTATCTGGGCATCCCTTAGCCCTGTCAAGTTGACACATAAAATTAACAATCATGCAAGGGAAATAAGTCATCTCGAGTGCTAGAATATTCAGGATTCAAAGTTAGTGACCATGGATATGGACAACATGTGGGGATTGATTGTGAGAGAGAGGATAGGGTAGGTTGGGCAGGGGACAGTAATGGGGGGAAATGGGACAAATATAATAGAACAACAATAAATTAATAAAAAAAAAAAGAGTTGGTGACCAACTGCTAAGGAATTCACTAAGAAGTCAGCAGTGAGCTTTCTCCTAGTTCTTTTCTCCCACCAACATCTAGAAGGGCAGTTTCTCTCATACTTGTCTCAGATTCAAAGTAAAAACATTCTTTCGTAAAAAATCTACCAGTATCTTTCTATCTTTTCTGACATAATAAGAAGTTGGAAAAAAAACAAATTAAAAAGAAAAATCATTAAAGTTTGTATACTGAGGCAAAATGAAAACATCTGGCCTGTGATCTTTATCCTTTAAGAGGGTGCATTTCAGTGCATTTCTGAGAAATAAGGTGGCTACCTAGTCTCGTCTCATGTAAATATGACTACATTATAATCTCCTAGACAAGTTGAAATTGAGCCTGTGTGAAATAGCTAAGTGAATATTTCCAAATTCAAGTAGACCTATGACTCTAAATACAGGGGAAACTGGGGAAAACAGGGCAAGAAGTGACAACTTGCAGTCGTATGGCTGTACAGAAAGTATCTAGCCACATACTATGAAAATTACTTGTATTGAAGAAGATAAAAGATACAAGATACAAGAAACATTGTATGTAGGACAACGACACCTCAGTGCTCTTCGAAGTAGGCATCTTGGGACCTCACACAGTTTTCCAAGCATCTCTTCCATGGTTGGAAACACTCTGAAAAGTCCTTTGTTGTGATCCTCATCAGCTGCCCCATTATAGTTTCCTGAATCTCATGGAGGGTCTGAAATTTCTTCCCTTTCAAAGCTGATTTTAGATTTTGGAGAAGCCAGAAGTTGCAGGGCGCTGAATCTGGGCTTTAAGGGGTATGAGTCACCTGGGTGATTCGATGTTTCACCAAAAATCTCTGTACCAGACATAATGTAGGCATGTTATTGTGATGATGCTGCAAATCACCAGTTGCCTATGGCTGCAGCCATTTTCATTGTATTGCATCTCTCACTTGACAAAGAACATTGAGGTCATGCTCCTTATTAATTTCTTGGCCTGGAGGGGTGCACTCATGATGGACAATACCTTCCCAATCAAAAAACAGTTAAGATGGTTTCCATCTTGCTGTGACTTTTTTTGTGCCTTCTTCAGCTGTGGAGAACCAGGCCACCACCTTTGGGACAACTGAGCCTTGGTTTCAGGATCACAGCTGTAGACCTAAGATCCATCTCCAGTGAAGACCTCCTTGAGCAAATCTGGTTCACCGATAGTGGTTAGAATCAAATCATTAGTCAATACAGCATGATGTTCTTTTTGCTCTGGTAGCAGAAGCTGCAGAACGATTTTGCCATGACGCATTTCATACCAAGATCCAGTGTCAAAATCTCAGACACAATAGTGTTTGGAACCCCCAGATCAGCTTCTAGTTCTCACACTGTCAGCCGCTGATTTTTGCTGATGACAGCCCATACACATGTTCAACATTCTCAGGTGGTTTGCTTGTTGCAGAACTTCCAGAATGCGGATCCCTTTCAACAGATTCTCGACCATCTTTGAAGCATTTGTGCCACACTTTTATTTGTGCTGCACTCATTGCATTGTCCCCAAAAGCCTTCTGACCATTTGAATAGTTTCCATGGAGGAACATCCAAGCTTAATACAAAATTTGATGCAGACTCGTTGCTTTGCTTGCTCAGTCATTTTGGAGGCAATGGCCCCCACTACACAGGCTCACTCAATGGTGTCTACCACCCCCACTGACATGTACAGTGAAGTCATTGTTCACACATGCACATTTCAGTCCACCCTCCTTGACTGCCAGGTTCCATCAATGTTGCACAAACCATTCTCATTCTATTAACAATGGCTGGACTCTTTCCTGATAGATTTGTATATATGGCAGGTGGAACAATGTGATTGGATGTAACTGACTTACAAGATTTATGAGAGGAGTCATGAAGTAAAGGTAGAGAGTTATGAAAAGGAAGAGCAGAAAAGGAGATGTTTGTGAAGGTCAAAGAAGTAAGAGGAAAGTAGATGCTGACATTGGCACTAGAGAGAATTTCCAAGAAGGGGAAGAGGTCATTGTTGACAAATGCAATAGATATACATGAAAGGGAATCAAAAGATTCCTTCTGATTTACCCACTAGTTAGTTAGCAGTCGTTTTTTTCAAAGCAATCTCAGTTGGATTTGGTGTCTAAAATCTGATTACCATATAGTTTTAGGAGGAAGTAAGACTACGCAGACATTGCAGTTAATTTGGGAGAATCCTATTGATAGCAGAAAGTTGAAGTTATGAAAGTCAGGTACATAATTGACGATAACCAAAAGCTTATGGGCATTTGTCCTCAACCAACCAGCACACCTATGAGCACCCTGTGTGCGCTGGGCTAGAATTGTGATAACACAAAGCCAATACAGTTGCTGTTCTTCCATCTGCCCTCATATCTCCCACCAGTAATTTTAAGGTTTCCTCTGTTTAAAGCTTTCGGGCTCTTTGCTGAGAGTGATGTCTTGTCATTAAAAAAAAAAAATGTTAGAAAGCATTGAATAATTAAGGGGAAGTAGAAACCTTACAAATTTATAACCTACAATCTTTTTCTTCCATTAAAAAAAAATTTTCCATTACATTTACTTTATACCCATGTCAAGAAAGTGAATCTAAAGCCATGAATATCAGTAGCCTGAGGCAGAACAATAAATATTATTCCCTTTGGTTATACATTTTTTTTTCAAGTTTACTACCAATTTTTTTTCTTTCACTGGCTTCTTGCTCTTAAAGCAACCTTCATTTCATTCACTCTTTGTTCTGTTCCTCTGTGTTATTTTATAATGCTACTATGGGACATAATTTTAAGTGCTTATTAAAGATTTTAAAACACAGATTGGTGTAATTTAATTGAAAAATGTTGTCATTCCTCTATAAAATTAGTAAACTCCTTTTATGATTTATATTCTAAAGGTGCCTTGGGGGTGGGAGGAGAAAACATTCCTATTTTCTTTGCACGGTTATAATTTAAAATCAGCCCAGCATTCGTGTGATCAAATTTGTAATAATCTGTCACTATTGGCAGAAAAGAAAATTAAAGAGACCAATTTATTGCAAAAGAACAAAAATGAGTTTTCTCCTTGCTCCATAGAAATAATATAAAGTTCTAGAGTAGTTTTAATACAATAGTTACATTTCTGCTGCGATGACAGGAACATACTACAGGGAGGAGCTTTATCTCTTCACAACTTTTGTCGTGAAAATTTGATTCCTCAGAATCAGATGCTTTATGGATCCCTCATTCACTGTTCTATGCTTTTTGGGGATAAAGTTGCTAAAATCTCCCATTTGATTGAAGGACCATTCTCCCCCTGTTTTTTCTGCAGGTCACTGAACATGCACCTTCTCATGTTTTTGCTCATGAGAAGGTCAAGGATGAGAGAACATGACTCCATCTCATGAATTTATGGGCATCATTCTCCAGACGGAAACTCAGCCCACAGTTAAGACTTGCAATGGGAGGTTTCAGCAGAGCTCTCCGCATTACCAACAATGTTGATGGATGGCAGAACGTAAACATTTGGCTCGCCTGTCTGGCTCCGGTGAGAATTAACTGCTTACTTACACCAATAGATATTCAGTGGTTGAGGTAATTAGAAAGACAGAGAGCCCTTCTGTCTGCTCTCTCTCCATTAATATCCCTCCATTGCTGCTGTAGGACATATATAAACATTCTGTTTCTTTCAGCCCTGGCTTAAATTCAGAGAAATATGGTCATGAATGTAGATTGAAGGACAGGTGAATTAGAGTCTAATTCAGCCTTAAAAAACATTTCCTTCTGCAAAATAGGTCTTTCCTGGGTGCACAGAAAGCTTATTTATGGATTTTGGTGTCAAAGGTCAACTCATTATTATTATTTTTTAATATGTAGTAGGTCTCTGGTTTAATCATGTTAATTCTTGTCAAATTAAACTATTATTTAAAGAAAATTCTAGTCAAAATCCCAACAAGGTGTTTCTAGGATGTGTCTATAGATTCTAAAATACATGGATGTGTAAGCACTCAAGATGAATTAATATTGTTGGAAAGAAAATAACAAGGGAGAATATTTTCTTCTATGAAGAATTTATGAAGCAGGGATAATTAAAAACAGTGTAGCAGGAGAAATATACGGTCCAATGGAACACAGTGATGATCCTGGAAACAGACCCACTGACACATGGTAGTTTCTCATAAAACAGATGCCATAGAGTAGAACATGAGATACCAAATGAAGGACTCTTACGGTTGGCTAAATCTCAACATTAGGTCATAGTCTAACATGTATTCTAAGGGAACTTAACATTCTAAATAGGAAAACACAAATCTTTAAAAATTTTATAAGAAAAAATATAAGATCTTTTCCAGTACCTAGTGCAAAAAGAATAACAAACCATTTTACACTAGAAAGCATCTGGCTTACTTGCATAACATGGAAAAATATAAATCTTTAAATGTTCTGAAGTCAAAATAGGAGGCCTGAATGGCCAAGAAACATGTGAAATTCTGCTCAACTTCCTAGCAAAATGAGAAAAGTAAATGAAAAATCCAGGCAGTTATAATTTTATACCCATGACTTTGTTGCAATGGAAAACTCTGCTACAGACATGAGGAAAACCACCAGATAAGGCTATGTTATTTGGAAAGCAATTTTCTTTAACCACTGTTGAAAATAAGTTTCCTACATGTAGTAAAGAGAATTATGTGCATAAATTATTAGTCAATATTTTACTTCTGGATAATTAATTAAACATGTGCTTATTAAACTTTGGTTAGGTGGAGAACACTTTTCTTTGTTGTGGGGCTGTAGAGACTAATAAGATAGAAGGAATTTTCCATGCATAAGAAACTTACATTTTAATGGGAGAGGGCAAGAAAAAATTAAATAAGTCAACATATACTATAATAGTAAATTGTAATAAGGGTTCCATAGAAATGTGATAAATGAGAAAAGGAAACAAAGCATGAGGGGTTGGTTGGTCCAGAATGGCTTCCCTAAGCAGCGCTCACTAAGTGACATGTTCTCAGAAACCTAAAGGAAATGATGGAGGAACCAGGCCAAAGACCTGCTCATAAAAGTATTCAAAATATAAAAAATTCACAACATAAACTAAAGAAATACAATTTTGTATTATGAATTTCCCCAACTATTACAAATTAAAATTACAGCAACTTTCTTCTCCACTATAGTTAGATATTTAATAGCAATGTCTCACACTCAAGGACAATCCCAATTTTTAAACAATCCATAGGAAGCCCTGGCCAGGTTGTTCAGTTGGTTAAGCATTGTTCTGATACACCCAGATTGTGGGTTCGATCCCAGGTCAGAACACATTCAAGAATCAACCAATGATGCATTAATAAGCACAACAATAAATCTCAATCTCTCTCTCTCTCCCTCTCTCCCTCTCTCCTTTCCTCTAAAATAAATTTAAACAATCCTTAAGAACACATTTGGTATATACTATCAACTTATAAATAAATATATATTGACTAGCAACAATATGAGTCATTTCTTTTTTGGGGTCTGTAGAGATTAAAGATGATGTGAAACCACAATCCAAGCCCTGAGTGAGCTTCAATATTCTATGGAAAAATAATCAGATATGTGAATATGGGAATTTAATGAGCACTTTAATAGTTAAAGACACGCATTAATCAGAGAAACTATAAAGAAAAGCATGACGGCTTGCTAAACAAGTGATTTCCAGATGCAGAGGGACGTCGCCCATCCCACCAAAGAGCCAGTGTCACCCCTCATCTAGAGCTGTTCCAACTCTGGATTGGTGATTTTCTGCTCAGCAAAGAACCGTGTTGACACACTTCATGCATTCGACGTACAGCAGAGGACTGTCTCACCTAACTTGGCCTGTGTGTGAAAGGGGGAAGCATTTGGGAGAAAGTGAAATCAGCTTGGAGCTAAGGTTTTCTCTTCAATACACGTAAAATGTAAGCAGAAGCCCTTGGGTATACTCAGAAGAAAACAACAGTCCTGAAATCACGGGATTGGTTAACCTAGGTGTACACATTTTCATTGTCTGAAGTGTGAGCTTTTGAGTGGATGCCAGCTATAATTGAGGTTTTGTTTTCTATTTTAGGACTTTTTCCATTCGTTTTCCATTTTATCACTCATATAACTACTGAATGAGAGTTAGTGGTCTCCACTGCTAATCATCAACGTGGCGCAGAGTCTAACTGGAGAGAAAAACACGGCTCATCCTCTTCCTTTGGAAACTTAAGTGAAGTAACAGAGACAAGTATGTCAGCTAATTGCAATCAAAACAATGATTTGTTAAAGAAGTACAGTAATTAGGCACAAATTATCGAGAGATATTTAGGGGCAATGGAGCGAATGGTTTTCTCACAGCTGAAAGAACTAAGGAAGGCTTTAATAAGCGATAATATTTGGTAACTGCATAGTGAACAAGACCTCTAAAAACAGGAACAGGTGTCATACTCCGGACCGGAGGGGCAGTATCAGTGAGGACCTGGAGACTTGAAATTCCTGGCGGTGGGTGGAGGGGGGGAACCCGCCACTGAGCTGGGGCTCTAGTGTGTCTGTCTCGTTCTCTCTACAGACGTGAATAGGCTGTGTCCATTAGAGGCTCTTTTGGTCTCTCTCTTTTTTTTCATTTGCATAGATGTATTTTAGGACATGTCCCTTTAAGAACACAGTTCAAACAAACTCTTTGTTTTCAGTGTGTGTGAAGGACATGGAAGCCTTGGTGTCAACCAGTCCTATGAGGCACAAGGGATCCTCCATCTGGCACCCAGGCCGGGGTGTAGCCGCAGGCCCCGCTCTGACGGCACTGTGCCTGGTTAACAGTATTTATTCTACGGGCGCCGCAGGCAATGACTCTGGGCTCACTGCTCCAGGGGAGGGGCCCCCAAGTTATTATTATTGTTTTTTTCTCTTTGCAGCAATTTACTTTTTTATCAAGTGCGTATAATACGTTTTTCATTTTAGAACTCTGAGAATTTAATACATTAGTTCAGTAACAGGTTTATTGAGTGGAGCAATCACACAAAGCATCTATTTTTTATTATTTTTATTTATTTTAGGTTTTTTTAAATTTAATATTATTGTTGTTGTATTATATCCATCCTCTTTTTATTCCCCTCTGTCCCCTTCCCTACCCACCCATTCCCTGGAAACAGCCTAAGTGCCCATCAGTGGATGATTGGATCAAAAAACTTTGGTACATTTACACAATGGAATACTACACAGCAGGAAGAAAGAAGGAACTCGTACCCTTTGCAACAACCTGGATGGAACTGTAAAGTATTATGCTTAGTGAAATACGCCAGTCAGTGAAGGACAAATACCATATGATCTCACCCATTACAGGACAATAATGAACAAAACTAACAACAAGCAAAACAGAACCAAATATATGAATACAAGGAATAGGCCTTCAGTGGGCAGAGGGAAGGGGAGTGGGGGGAGGGGAGGCAAGAGGCAAAGAAGGGGACCCCACGTTATAGACTTAGCTGTTAAGGTACTGGAAGAGGAGAAGGCAAAATGCTGGTCATGGGAAAGGAAGGCTCATCCCTCTTTCTTTTTGGCAAAGGAGGTGCTTGGTGGAACGGCTAGTCTGTGGTAACAGGGTTTTACCATGGCATGAAGTACCCTGTCCCAAAGAATACCACGCCGCCCCACATGCCACAGGAAAACAGCACCGAGTCTCTTCCCTTAAGAGAGAAATGAACTAACTCACACTTTATATGCTCTGTGGCATATAAAGGGATTCCCAGTACGTAAACCTGTTTAACTCCTACACAAACATACCAGGTGCAAAGAAGTGTTCCTAGTCAGAAGTCTTGAATTTTGTTGAATTGCATGAACGTAGGAAATCCTTGAGCATTTTTTTTTCATGGTTAACAAGGAATGCCAACCTAAACATGTCTCTCAAGACTGCTTACAGACCCACCCGAGACAATACATTTTAAAATGCCTCATAAAACGTTATTTACTTTTAAAGACTCATTGAAATGATGTGGTAAGCATTGGTAGCACCCTTGACATTCATTCCAGTTTATTTCCTTCTTCATAACTTGGGATGCCCTATCTCCAAGTTCTTGCAGTTAGATAGGGTGACAGGGGACAAGTCCTGGCCACGGGCCTGTGAGCAGAAGGGACATCATTGATGTTACTCTTAATTCTGTAGTGAATGGTACAGTCAATTTTGAACACAAAGCTTACACTCCTCTAAGAATGTTGTAGGATAACTGTCCCTGAGAGAAACAGTACTCCTAGACCACAACCAAGGGTGAGTGGGGTAATTCTGCAGGAGGTCATGACATAGAGCTTAACCCAAAACTCTAGATTTTTGGGTAGATTAGAGGACTTGCCACCTTTCAAGTGATAATGATGCTTTCAGTAATAAATAATTCTATCCAACATTTAGTATAACTTATTTATCTTTTCACTATTATTTCACTTCATGGTGAAGAAATGGAGATCTTAAAAAAAAGTGTGGTGACTTGCTCTAAATCTTACATTACTAGAAGATGACTGTATGAGTTAGGATTCTTTAGAGAGACAGAGCCAATAAGATACATATAGATGTATTAGGGGGAATTTGTTATAAGAATTGCCACATGAGTTTCCTCAAAGAATTGGATGATGCCTGCTCTTATTGATGGGGACTCATCATTTCTACTCAGTCTACTGATTAAAATGCTAGTCTCGTCCAGAAATATCCTCACAGGCACACCTAGAATGAAAGTTCTACCAGCCACCTGGGCATTGACTTAGCCCAGTCAGGTTGATACAAGAAAGTTTTCAGTTTTCATCACAACAACTAAGGCTGTGCTTGAATGTAGGTTTCAGGTATTCATGTCCATCAATGTATTGTTTATTTATTTGACAAATACCTACTTAATGCCATCTGTAGTCTGAGATGAACCCTCTTCTCAAATAACTTAACTCTGGAGGTGAAAACTTGACTCCGTTTGGAGGAGAATTCAAGTTTAATAAGGGACAACTTATTTCTTTATATAAAGCTACTCCTGATGCTATGGAGGAGAGATCATTGGTAGGGATTCATGATTCTCCACACAGGAGGCTCCACACAAATATTTTTACTACAACTACACCCCTGCATTACTAAAGGCATATTAACACAGCATGAAAAGCCAAATAATGTAACTGTAATTTTTGGATAGGCTAGACTCTTTGTTCTGGTGAGTTGAGCTGCATCACAAAGAAATTGCAAGGACTCATTTCGTTTCTTTGGTTAACAATGACAGTAAAATTAGGTCCTCTTGTCTCTTTTTTCTTTCCCGTTGAAATAATGGGAAATTATTTCAACGGGAAAGAATATTATTATTCTAATATTCTTAGATTATTATTATTCTAATAATAATCCGATATGAGCATGAATGCGACATACCCTGAGAGTTTGCTAGAAACATGCATGCCTCAACTCACTGCATCAGACTCTGAAATGAGACTAAGAAATTCAATAAACACTCTGGGAAATAATTGTTATTATAGCAATAACAGAAGCTAATGTTTATTAAGCACTATCTATGCATCTTCTTAATTAATTGCTAAAACACAACTAAATAGGTATTATTATTGCAATCATCGATGTTTTTTGATAGATGAACCAACTAGAGGTGCCATTGTTATGGAACCAACTTAGTATTTACTGCAGTCAATAAAACTTTGAGTATTCATTAGGAAACACCATCTTGGACTTTCCCCATCCAAGGGCACCTCCCAGAGATAAGAGTTACACTCCAAGATGGTCTTCTGGAATAAAGGATAGAGGAAAACTAAGCAAACACAAATTCAAAGAGGCAAGTAAAACTGAGCAGTAACGAGCTGGTCTCCTCTGCTTGCTTTCTTTCTTTCTTTCTTTCTTTCTTTCTTTCTTTCTTTCTTTCTTTCTTTCATTACTTAGTTGCCTGGAGTAGACCCACTTTTATCGATACCAGGGTATTGGATTTGATATGGCCTCACCTGATTGGTTCATTGTGTTTTTGTGCAAATTATACTGATATATAATTTTTAAAAGATGCTTTGTCATAGATAATTCTAGTATATTTCTTCATTTCAAAGGTCAAGAAATGCATAAATACAAAACAAACAAAAAAAGTGACTTCTGCCAGAATAGGGCTCTGGCTTCCTCATTCTCTGCAATGTCCTGCTATTTTTTTCTCATTCATGGACTCAGCCCACTTTTGGATCCTGTATCAGACATTTAGAAGATTTAAAAATTCTGTTTCAGCCATGGCTGGTGGCTAAGTGGATAGGTGCTGGCTTGTGAACCCAAAGGTCACTGGTTTGATTCCCAGTCAGGGCACACAACCAGGTTGCAAGCCAGGTCTATAGCTGGAGGCAGGTGAAAGGCAACCATACATTGATGTTTCTCTCTCTTTCTTCCTTCTTCCCTGACTTTCTGTCTCTAAGAATAATGAATAAAGTCTTAAAAAATAAAATAAAATAAAATTCTGTTCCAAAATTCATGTGTATAGAAAACGAAAGTTGATTAAACTTCTATAAAAAGTGAAACAAATAATTGTAACAAATACAAATTTTTATATACAAACCCCTAATTTTCCTAACATTATAAATTGCTTTAGTAAGTACTCTGAATTTTCTATAACAGAGAAACATTGGCTTGCAACTTCTGTGATTTGGAATACCTTCATATTTTTGGCTTTCAAATGTGGTTCCTCCTGTAGTTTCAGGGTTTTAAGTTAAATTTATCGGGGTGACATTTATTAATAAGATCATATATGTTTCAAGAGTACATTTTATGATGCATGATCTGGATGTTGCTTTGTGTGCCCACAATTCAAAGTCAAATCATCTTCTATTTCAGATTTTAATAATTAGAATTACTAACATTTAGTGGGGTTGTAAAAGCATTTTGCTCAGATGGTACCTACATTTTTTCTTAAATTTTTCTCTTTAATGTTCAAATTAATGAAAGTCAAAAGTGTAATAAAGTTGAACATTCGCAGAGGATTTCAGAGTTGAATTACAAAGCTGGCTTGAAAGAAAATCATAGCAATTTACCTGACAGAATTCAATTCTTAATCCTATGAAAAATTTTGATTCTATTTTTACTTATGAATCACCCAGAAAAAAATGCATAACAGAGTGATTTTTCCCCAAGGGTCTTGTTTATAACCAATGTATTAGTGTAAATGAGGTTTGATTCCCATAATTTTCACTTTCCTGTTCCAGTCCTTGCCCTTCTTTTTTTTATAGAAGACACTTTTTAAATGAAAGCCTCTGGACACAAATATTTGGCAGAGATTTAGGACAGTTATGACTATTTAATCTGAACTAAGATAATTCAAAGCCATTTTCCCTTAGCTTGTCTTGGTAACATTTCTAATTGAATTAAGAAAAAGAAAAGGCAATTTCAGGATATTCTCCATTTTCCTAGCCACTGCGGGGGAGTGTTTCCAACCTTCTCTCTACCAGCTCCTTATCAGGTGTATAATTCACAAGTAAGAAATATTGTGATTCTCTACCAATCAGGAGAAACTACTAAATTTGAAACAAATATTTACCATTCTGTACTATATGTGTCCATTTTTATGGATAAGAGACTATTTTTAAAAGCATTTATTGTATCCCATAAACTCACAGGGTGAGTGAGGCCTCATTAAGGGTTTCTCTACCCTTAATAACTACATAGTCACATAGAACACACTTTGTAATGTTAAGAAATTAAGTTTCAAAGATAGTTACATACCATAGTGTTGCAAACAAGTTGTGTGGGGTATACTTTTAATAAAAAATGTACCACCCCAAAATATATTCTCCTCATGTTGGAATTAGACCAGTAAATTAGACAAACTTGCCCTCAAGGGGTCTAACATGGTTATGGGAACAACTAATAATTAAAGAAGAAAACAAAGAAATAAAGACAGGCAGGTAGAAAAAAGAGTCATTGGCATTAATGTTAGATAAAATGATAGAAAGTGATAGAAAGTGGTGCGTATTTGGTGCCACAGAGGGTAAAGAGTTATTCTAGACAACGTGGCCAATGTAGGAGTTTATGCTTTATGAAAGGTTGAGGTTTGAGCTGAGATTTAAATGCTGAAAAGTAATCAGCCATGAGAAAGTTTGGGGAAAATTCACTGTAGGCAGATGAACAGTGAGTGCCAGAGCCCCAAGACAGGAACCAGCTTAGAATGTCCAAGGACAGCAAGAGTGACAATGAGACTGTAGTTGAGGTGAGTGAGGCTGTGTTGGCTGAGATGGTTGGGTGACCTGGGCAAGGACTACATGACATTGGCCCTATGGAGAAGGATAGGGGGTTGGGGTGTATTTTAGGAATAATAAAAATCTATTATCAGGGCCTGAGCAAGGGAGTGACATGATATATCATATTACCTCAAACCAGATGAGATATCTATATACAACTCTCTGACCTAGAACATCTTGGTTCCTCATGTTTCACCCTAATGCATTTTATTGAAGATCATGTATTCTACTGTGTTGACAATTAATCGTGAAGTGGTAAACGTTAAAGAAGAGAATTAGGAAGAGTACTGTAGTTATCTGGCAGTTGACTTGATTTACATCAAAGTAGTTGTGATGGTGTGAAACTAACCAGTATAGATAGGAGTTTAGATGAAAGTAGAGCTGATTTAACTTGTTGGTGCAGCTTGGTTCCTTTTCTGTAGCTTGGGAGATGTGTGTACAAAGAAAAGCTATAGGAATTCATAGGTGACTGACCAGCATTTCAGGTATCCTTTCAACTTCATCAGAAATGCCGGCAAATTCTCTCAGAGTTATACTATGATATCCATCTACCTGAAATAAAACCAGTGGTGCTCAGAGTTTCTAAAGAAAGATACATTTCTATGTCTTAGCAAGATATTTACCAGACCTCTAACAAATCCATAGCTGGGAATTTGTTAAGTCAAATGGAAGAAGACACTGAAGAACCAAATCTCAGAGATTTCAGTCATCTCAGAAGAATTCAATATTCAAGGTTGATTCTTTCTTATCCTGGCAAAAGAGCTGCCATTTCTATCAGGCTTTTTTAGCCGAATGTCACTGACATTTATTGAACTCTGATTCCATGTTCATTGAGTAATTTCCTTATTCAGGAAATCCATTTATAGGGGGAGAGCTTTGTCAGGGGGTAATGGATCAGCTTCAGCCCCTCTTCCATGCAAATATTCATTTGAGATGCTAAGGGAGGATCAACACATTTTGTTAAATTCCCGAAGAGGTTCTTTATACCCAGAAAAGGTAAACACCCTTGGTCTACAGAGAGAAAGAGAGAGAATAGGGACATGTGAACACAGCGTGAACCACAGTTACTGTCTTATCTTCCCCTCTAAAATCTAAGCCATCTAAATTGTACTTAGGATTTCCTTTCTTCTCTTGGTCTTTTCCTTACACTGGGCCTCTTGTTTAGTTTTGGACTTCACTTGAATTACCTGACAAACTACATCACAGCCTTCTTTTTCTCTTGTTGCTACAATTTTATGGAAGTAGCTGCTTCCATCCCTAAAGTTCTTCGGAATTTGCATCCCACCTTTGATCTTCCCTCAAAGTTATGTGCTCTTTTTTTCCATCTCAAAGGTCAATGTCTCATTTCTTTGAAGTAGTGGAAACAGGGAGATGAGGGTGTGCCTGTGACATGCTGACATTCTTTGTGACTCACTCTCTTTCAAAGGTCCCAAAAAGGAGCCTATAAACTCTGGGTTTTGCATTTTATAGAATGGGATTACTAAATACCTAATTTATGTTAGAAAAACCCATATACTATCTCATTCAATTCTCAGAGAAGTGAAAGCCATTTACACAAGGCTGAAATAATTCTTGCAGAAAATCATCAGGTACAGAGCAACTTGCTTATATCTATTTCAATGAACACCATTCATTTATTAACGGCAAGAGATTGCGCTAGAAAACTAATAGCATTATTACAAGAAATCCCTGAAACAGCTCTTAAAATTGGAATTGCTCATCTTATTACAAATGAGCAATGAGATAACAAAATAAAGTAAATAATGTGATTAAGTTTAGGCAGGCAGCAGCGGAATGAAGATTCAAACCAAGTTCATTATAATTCCAGAACTTGTGCTCTTTCTCCTACAAATAAAACCCATCTGTTGACTGTTTGATTGATGTTTTTCCATTATTTATAGTATTTTCTCACATTTAAACATCACACTTTAAAGTCGTAAGGCCATCCATATGTATTAGTTCATTAAAGTTTTGCATCCTTTAAATAGAGAGCCCTGGCTGGTGGTGCAGTGGATAAGGCACTGGCCTGCGAACCCAAAGGTCACTGGTTCGATTCCCAGCCAGGGCACATAACCAGGTTGCAAGCCAGGTCTCCAGCAGGGTCCGTAGCTGGAGGCAGGTGAAAGACAACCATACATTGATGTTTCTCCTCCTCTTTGCCTCTCTCCCTTCCCCTCTCTCTAAAAGTAAATATATATATATATATATATATATTTTTTTTTTTTTTAAAGAGAAACTGAGGTTGACATATAGGTTAAAAATAGAAGACTGATGGTAGAAATAAAATACCCTGGTTCTCAATCCAATAGTCTTTCTAGAATACAGCTATGCTTTCCATCTAATGAGCAACCGTCTCAAAATAAATACATTCTGAAGAATGTTTTTGTAATGCAGTCTGTACAGTTTTTAAAGCTTACCAACACTTTTTTCCCAAGTCAAAACAATTGACATAGTCATTTTTCCCCCTAGATAACCTCTCAAAAAACTGCTTTCCATGCTATTTCACACCTGGCTCTTCTCCTCACAGCTGCGTCTAGTCGTAAAAAATAAAAAAAGAAAAAGCTGTAAAGAAAGAACAGGAAGGGAACAGCATGGATCTGAGATTGGGCGTACATATGCTCTGTAATTTTTCTTCCCTTGACAGTTTTCTATTTCACAATAGGCATTCTAGACAAGCTGTTATCAAGGATCTGGACAGATATTCCATACTTTCAGAGCAGTGGATGTCTGAAGTCAGACTCATGTAGATGCAGAGTCTCCTGTGTTCTCTCTAATAAGCAATGGCTGTGAAATCTGTAAGCTCACAGGAAGGGTGGTGATGACTAGGGTTATTGTCATTCACTCACGAAAGATGTGCATTTGGTTTTTAAGGCAGCTGTAGCAAATGGCCATAAATAGCACACATTTATTTTCTCTTGGTTCTGCAGGTCAGAAGTCTGGCACAGACCTTTCTCAGTTCTTGTGGTAGGTGGGTGGGAGGTGGGGTGCTTAGAGGACAAAATATTTCTCTGCTTTTCCCAGCTTCGGAAAGCAACCCTCCTTCCTTGGCTCATGCCCTCTTCCTCCATTTTCAAGGCCAGCAGCAGAAAATTGATTTATTACATCTCCCTGAATTCCTCTTCTGCCGCCACCATCTCTACTTTTAAGGACCTCTGTGCTTACCTGTGGAAGATCCAGAACAGTCTCCCTAGGTTAAGGTCAGCCAATCAGAAAGTTTAATTCCAAATTCCATCTAGAACCTTAATTTCTCTTTGCCCTCTGACATAACCTATCCACAGGTTCCAAGCATCAGTGTGTGGCCATCTTTGGGGGGCCCCATTATTCTTCCCATCACGGACGCTAAGCAATAATTCACTAGTTATATTATACAAACACACCCAATTCAATCCCGTCAGAAATGCCGGCTGAGCGCAGCTTAGGGAGAGTTTTACTGAGCAGAGAAAATCTTAAGCTCTTCCAGGGTGAATGAGGGTTTGCTTTTTAGGTGTAAAGTTAGTTTTCTGCACTGGAACTTATTAACACATTTAATGTCAATTTCTTCCTCCATTCCACGCTCTTCCCAACCAAATCTAGATCAATAAAACCATTCTCATCAACTTCTCGGTTTCCTGAACAAACCATGTAAGTTTGCAATTATAACTTTAAAGTGTTTTTCACTCACTGAATACTCGGAGGGAAAGATTCTGTATCCAAGGCCCTGGTTGGACAGACGACAGTAATGGGGGCTCAGGAGGAGAATGGTCCATGAACCCCCATTCCCCAGGTGGGGTTCAGAGCCAGCTGCCTTCCCATGTGACTCAGGGGCTCAATTTCTTCCCATCTCCTGCCAGAAATCAGTCACTTCTCTGAAACTCATTTAACCCCTGGCAGTGGTAATTAATTCCCTAAATCACGTGTGTCTTAGGTTCACAGGAGTGTGGTCCCAGCGCATTGGCAGCCATGCTCTGCAGACTTCTGCTGAGACCTGCTTCTTGGCACCTACTTGAAGATCTGGTGCCCGGAGCTCAAACTAGTCCCAGGGAATGATCAAAAAATGATCAAAAGGCAAGTGGTCCACAGAGACTGAAATGGTGAGAATCAATAACTCGGCAGTGTAGTCCATTAAGTTAATATGATTTAATATTCTCTGCCCCAAACCCCATTTTCAGGTGTCTAGGCAAAGCCTGTTCACTAATGATGGGCAAAATTAGATTTTTACCAAGTTTTACCTTTTTGCCACCCCTAGTTCCTGTACTAAATCATTGTTATAGAAAATATACTCTCTGTGCTTCTTAGTGAAATAAATGAGTTTGAAGTGATCTCTGAATGTTTAACAAGAAAACATATTGTTCTCTTGTCACTTCAACGTAGGCTTCAGCTTAATCAAAAATACTAAAATCCCTTTATGTCTTCATTGTGACTTTAATCAGACAGTGAGGAGTTTCCACTTGTGAAAAATCACTTTGGGTCAAAAAAAGTAAGTTTCTATTTTTCATAACATTAAACACCCACCAGAATCCCGGGATGACTCACAGGAGATCACCATTTCAGTGACCTAAAGTATTTGAGAATAATGAAGCATGGCATGCCCACACCTTTCCTGGTACACGTGGCAGTAAGTCTCCCGGCCAGGTGACACCTTCACGTCGCTCAGCCCCAGGATTGTGATATTTATTCTCTCACAAGACAAAGGTTTCCTTGGAGAGCGAACAGTCCCAGAGAGTTCTCCGTCTCGTGGAACAGAGTAAAAGCAGACCGCGAGAAGGTAGCGTTTTGAATGGTCTCCTAGGAAAAATGACGAAACACTGTCGAGGCTCGGAAGACCCTACACAGACACACGTGAGAACCAGAGGTTTTCCTGGGGGAACGGATCCCTGACTTGAATCCAGGACACGCCTGTGTTTGTTTTCTACGGCTTCCTAACAACTCATCCCACATCCAGCGGCTGAGAGCAGCTGGCATTTGTTACCTGTAATAAGGCGGGTCTTCTGCTTCTGCCTCTTGTGAGCGGGGTGACCAGCTCACCCCATTTGCTCAGGACTTGCCTGGCTTTGAAACTGAAAACTCTCAGTTCCAGGCAAACCAGAATAAAAGCTGCCCTCACGCACGAGGCTTCCTGGCTTTGAAGTCCTGACTGCGGTGGCTCTGTCCCTGGCTCACTCAGTGGCCGTTGACTGGGCTCAGTTCTCTAAGGTGATGAGCCCGAGAGCCCAGTTCCCTCTGGCGACCGGCCACCAGCCACCAGCTGCCCTCAGCCACTCACCATCCCTCTCTCAGGGCCCGTGGGGGAGAGGAGTCTGGGAATGAAGCTCCTGTCTTTGATAACCTCATCACAAATAGGCATTCCATCCTCTTTGCAGAATTGTAATGGCTAGAAGCATGTCACTAACTAGACCAAGTCTGACTTCAGAGGGAGGGGACTAATCAAGGGCAGGACAGGAAAGAGCCAAGGACCTCTAGGAGCCCCATGTTGGAAGCTTCCTACACAAAAGAATCAGCTGAAAGAAGCGAAAAACCATCCAAAAGAAACAGCAACCCAAAACATCCTATGTGTGTGTATAGCGGTGATAAATGTACTTTTTACAGAACATGCTACCGTTATCGTAAATGTACATGGTTTTATCAATTAATAACTCATATCAGTCAATACCAAAGGAATTTCAAAGTCAATTTTCTGTTAAGCTGTTTAAATATAAATAATCAACATATAACAGCGCGCACCGTGTGTTCAGTTGCGTAGATGTGTTTTGGGGTAGAATAGCTTGGTTGGCGTGATCTCTATGATTTTTTTTTTTTTCTATGTGCTTTTTGAAGTTATTTTTCAGTTAGAAAGTTCCGGGAAGAAAACGGTGTAATGGACGCTTTCAAAGGGCAACTGTAAAAGTAAAGAATAAATGGCCTCTGCATGGCTCGGATGCCCCCCACCCCGCGCTGAGCTCCCGGCCTTTTCAACCCCTTACGTCTTCTTGTTTTCTGATCTTTTCAACCCCTGGTTGTCCCTTTCCAATTCCGGATGCTGCCTTTGCTGTCACATTATCTCTGTTCCCCAAATCCGCTCCTGCCTGTGGCGCCTATAAGTATTTGCTGTTCCTCTAGACTTCGGCCCGCGTGCCTCTCGGCCTCTGTATTTGCACGGCTCAGACTGTTTCCTTTATTAAGCACCCTCGGACCTACCTGTTGTGTTTTACAGTGTTCCCATCGTTCTATCTTTACGTTTAGGGTAGGAGCAGTTCCTCTGTGTTAGCCCCAGGCGGGGACTCACCGTGCTTTTCTTTGTCTTAACTGAGTATCTAGCACAACGTGGATTGCCTTTAATTATCTGCTGAAATCAACGCACAAGTACATGCCTAATAATCGGCTTGATGCTTCCTTTCTAAATGAATCTTTTCTTTCTGGATAAAAAGTCTTTTTTTGTTTTTTAAAGGATAGATGAGGCCTGTCCAGAAAGTATCCAGCCAACCGTCAACCTAGTTACAACAGTGTGCGTGGCCAATGCTTTCGGGACAGACCTTGTATACCTAGACACAATACAGTGGTTTATTTTCTTAACTTGATCATTTTTATACCAGTCTAGATGTAATCAGCAATGTGCCTGGTCAATAAAAAGTGGTATTACTGAACAAATACATCGTATTTGAATTGTTGTAAAATATAATCATGCTTGTACCCTTTTCATTTGTTCACTTAGATAATGAGACATTTAGTAGAGATTAATTTATGGTATATTCTTATGGATTTGTTTGCACATAGAAATATCCCCATTAAAAAAGTTAAGATATTGAAGCTCAGTACAAATACAAACCCTAAGGTTGCTAGTTCGATTCCCAGCCAGGGCACAAAACCAGGTTGCAAGCCAGGTCTCCAGCCAGGTCTGTAGCTGGAGGCAGGTGAAAGGCAACCATACATGGATGTCTCTCTCCCTCTCTTCCACCCTCCCTGTCATTCTCTCTGAAGATAATGAATAAAATCTGAAAATAAAACAGTATAGATACAATTGAACTCCTCTTACCTCACCAAATTCTCCTGTGTACAGGTCTGTCCAGAAAGTCTGCAGACATGTAATATGAAAAATAGAGACATTTATTGAAGATACAAGGAACATTGTACACGGGACAATGATGTCATAGTCCCCTTCAAAGTTATGACCTTCTTGAGGAAACCTGGTTCATTGGTAGAGGTTTGAATCAAGTCATGAGCAACTGCAGCACAGTGTTCCTTCTGCTCTGGTAGCAGAAGCCACAAAACAAGTTTTGCCATGACACATCTCATGCCAAGATCCTGCAGCAGGATCTTGGACACACTGGGTTTTACTGGTTTTTAGAACCCCCAGATCAGCTTCTAGTTCTCCCAATGTCAGTCCCCGTTCTTTGCTGATGCAGCAGCCTGTACGTGGTCAACATTCTCAGGCGGTCTGCGTGCTGCAGGCCTTCCAGGGTGTGGGTCCCTTTCAACAGATTCTCAACCATCTTTGAAGAGTTTGTGCCACACTTTTATTTGTGCTGCACTCATTGCATCATCCCCAAAAGCTTTCTGAATCATCCGGGTAGTCTCTGTGGAGGAATGTTCAAGCTGAATGCAAAATTTGATGCTGATTCATTGCTGTTTGCTCAGTCATTTGGAATGTGACAGCCACACAGTACACATGCCCACTCAATGGTGTGTACTGCCCTCGCTAACTATTACGGTGAGGTCACCACTGTTCACGTGTGTGTGCTCCAGTCCACTTTCCTTGGCTGCCAGATGACATCGATGTCACACAAACTATTCTTATCAGATTAATAATGACTGGACTTTTTCTGGACAGACCTTTGTCTTACGCAGCCTTTGATGCTGAACATTAGGTCTATTCTGTGTTTCCTGCTTTTTTTTTTTTTTAATTAAAAATTTTTTAAATTTAAAACTGATTTTGCATTACATTTATCCATTTCCTCCCACATCCCCTGCTCTCCCCTGCCCCACCCTCCCTATCCCCTCCCTCCCAGACAATCCCACATGCTGTCCATGTTCATGGATCATTTATACTAGTCCCTTGACTAAACTGTTCCCCTTCTTTGCCTCTTTCTCCCCCTGCCCGTCCTGTCTGCACCCTGAAAGTCTGTTCCTTGTTTCCTTGCCTCTGGTCCTATTTTGCTTATTTCACCTTTGATTGACAAGAGGGACGAGTCAGAGTTTGATGACTTGTCTGTTATACGCTGTTTATGCTGTTCAAGAAATCTGCCACAAGAGGGCACAGGGACTTATGAAACTGTATTTTTGATTCAAACTGGAAGACGGAGAGTTGAAGAGGAAAACAGAGGCAGATAGTATTTTCAAGCAATTAAACTCCAACTACTTTAAATTCCAACATTTCAGGCAGGCTGACCAGAGAGGGACAGTACTTCTATTCTTCAGGCTAGGAAAACATAAATCCTACACAGATTTGATATGCTTAAGGAAATTTTTCATAAATATTTGATATCCTCTGACATCTAGAAAATGTGTTTTCATGTGATTACCATAAAGATGTGTTTTTGGCCTAGAAACACAACTGGAATATTCTTCCTTTTTTTCTGACCCACATGTCCTCCATTGTAAAAAAAAAAAAAAAAAAAAACAACAACACATTTTAATTTTCTGGGGTATTTTTCTTGATCATATCCACTCTAAGAATTACTTTCTTCCTTCTCATGAGCACTAAGAATTTCAGTTCCCATCTGTTCACCTCCCCCATATGGTAGTTGCTTGTGTCAGGGATGGAGAAAGAGGCTTTAATATCTCATCCTGAGTTGAAGGAACTCAGAGACCAGAGGACCTGAGAGAAAAGTAATCTTTTTTTTTAAGTCCTCCTTAACAACAATTCTAACTTTATAGATTGAGTCCTAAGAGTGTAAGTAATTTCCCCCCAATCACACCAAAACTAATTTGACTCCAAAGCCCAATGCTACTGGTTTGACTTCAAAGCATTTCAATGAGAACATAGATTTTTTGAATTCCTTCACAACCTTTTGGAATGACAACAGATCTTCAAATCCCATGTGAAAAATACCAATGAAGCTTCTGATTAATATACACAATCACCTACAGAGATGATTAATTTGTGGGGGGAATCTCACTGGTAATGAATGATGAAATTCTCTTTTTCTCTTGATGCGAGATGGAACCGTGTATAGAACATGGAGGCTACATGAAATTGGAAAATTCATGAAAAACAAAACCATCAACTAAAATTCCCACTTGTGTGATGAACCCAAGTAGGAAAGTGAACCTGAGAGCCAATTAAATCAACATGATGAAGGCTTTGGAAGAAACTCTTATTTTCTGGGCTATTATCTTTTACTGATCAGAATGGCTGTCTTTATACTACCACTATTTTTATTCCATAACTTTGCTATATGTTTTACTATCAGGAAGCATAAGACTACCAGCTTTGTTTCTCTTTTTTAAAATTGTTATGGCTACTTGAGGCTCTTTGAGATTTCCTAGGAATTCTAAGATGGCATTTTGTATTTCTGAAAAACTGTCAATAGGATTTTTGTAGAGACTATATTGAATCTTTTGATCATTTTGGACAGTATGGACATTTTCACTATACTGAGTTCTCCAGTTCATGAACACAAGATGTTTTTCCATTTGTTTATGTCTTCTTTCAGTTCTTTCAGTCAAGTTTTGTAGTTTTCAGTGTACAAGTTTTTGTCTTCTTGGTTGTTTATCACTAGGTATTTTATTTTTTTAATTAATATTGCAAGGAAAGCATCAAATCTAAAATAACGATACAAGAGTGATGAAAATAAAAGAGCAGTAAAGGACATATGGCATAGACATTAACAAAAGAAAACTGAGCTATTCTCATATTGAGCAAAGAAGAGTTTAGGGCAAGCAGGATGACAAGAAATAAAAAAAAAATATGTTATAATAATAGAAGTCAATCAACCAGGAATATGTGAAGTTTTACAATATGTATGAATTTACAGATGTATTCTTAAAATATGGGAGGCAGATTTTGAGAGAACTAAAGAGAAAAAAATCCATAGTCATAGTGGGGAATTGGACACACCTTTTCAATAGTCTGTAGAACAAAAAGAGTAGATAAATATATAGAGAAGTATATGTAGATATCTATATATTTAAACTGCACAATTTAATATTGATCTATTTAACACATTGATAGAACTTTTCATTCAACAGATGAAGAGCACATGTGTTTTTCAAGTTTACATGATATTGTTCTTTCTGTCCCCCCCACCCCCAAAGGCTTTGTGTTGGACAGAGAGCAAGTTTAAACAAATTTAAAAGAGCTGGAGTTATACAGAGAAGTTCTCTGACCAGAGTAGGTGTATTCTGTAGGGTTCCTTTAAATATAATGCACCACATTATCAGAGAAAAGGGAAAAATGATGTGATCATCTTAACCTATGAGAACAAGTACTGAAACTGCAAGCACTCATCAAATGGTAGCTATAATGGTTCATAGGAAGTGAGAACACATAGAATGAGGTAAAAAGAGCAGGGTCTATAGAAGCCCTAGAATTTTTTGTTCTTGATTTCAGGAGCTATTACGTAGGGGTTAAACTATTTCGAGCTGAGAAATGGCAAAACTGCTTGATGCTTTTGAAATCAACACAGGTTGGAAGGAGGAGACTCAGAGCCAGGCTGGGGAAGCGAGGGAAGTGAAGGAGGGTGTGTGCATTCTAACGGTACAGCAGGTCAATACTTTCCATCTGAAAGGTGAAGTCTTCTCTATGTCATAGGCTCGATTTGCAACTGTTGGAGCATTGGTAATATAATCAGTTTCCTGATTAAACAATTGAGAACTCATCATTATTGACTTAGGTGAGTTATTTAGAATCGGAATGATTTTGTGGGTCCTTAAAAATGTATTAAAAAATGGATTCTATTTTGAAAAAAGTTTTATTTTACTTTTTAGAGATTTTATTCATTATTTTCAGAGAGAAGGGCAGGGAGGGAGGAAAAAGGGAGAGAAACATCAATGTATGGTTGCCTTTTTCACCTGCCTCCAGCTACAGACCTGGCTGGGGACCTGGCTTGCAACCTGGTTATGTGCCCTGGCTGGGAACTGAACCAGCGACCTTTGGGTTTGCAGGCCATCACCAATCCACTGAGCCACACCAGCCAGGGCCGAAAAAAATTTTAAATACTGCAGGTTGAAAATAATAATATTTGTGTACCCAGCAGTTTACATGAAGAAAATATGCATGATTGCAGATATTTTAAATCTGAAATCAGATAATTCTGAATAACATTTAATTTTTTTTTTTTTCATTTTCTCACCAGTCTGTGGTACTCTCTCTCCCTGGGGTAAATTTTTTTTCTCACAAATTTGTGGGTGTTTTTTTAATCTATAATTTTGAAACAAAAATTGACAAAATCATAAGCCTAAATTCTTTGTAGTAATTCTTCTTTCTTTCCTAACATTGTTTTTTCTCTCTGCTTTCCTTTTTACTTTTATCCACTCAACCCCTCTGCATTTTTCTTGTCTTACTACAGTTTTCTCATCTAGTTTTGAAAATTTTCAAATACTATCTTGTTTTGTTATGTTTAACCCTTTAGTTTTTATTTTATCAATTTCTTTACTAATCTTAACATTTTGTATTTTTATTTTAATAATTGCATATAAAAGTAGAAGTGTCTCTAAGTACAAACCGATATGCATTGTGCTCACTTTGGTGTTAGCTTTTGAGTAATTACTGATTTCCAATGCATTTCTCTTTTTTGTTTCAAACTGTTTTTGTGACATGTAATGCAACTTTAGGTAAATATACATTAAGAAATAAAAAGTTCACTTGACTTATCAACAAGAGAAAAACTTAATAACCATATCGCAGGTCATCTGGGACTTCTCACCCTAAAGTCTCTTATTTTGCTCCCAGCTATTAACCACCTACCACTCTGAGGTAACTTTTCTCTTGCTTAGGCATCACTTTCTTTTTATTTTATCAGTTAATCAGGTATTCTTACACAAGCAGTTTTTATTTCCCTCACTCTACATTGTGTTGCAGGATTATGGTGTAGCTGCAGTTTATTTATTTCCATGCTGTATAGTTGCCACATTCAATATGTTTAATGCAATTGTTTACATTCATTCTATGTGTCAATTTCTGTTAGACATATACCTGGGAACAAAATTATGGCATCATAAAGAATAGAAATTTTTAGAAGGAAAAAGGGGATGGATGTAATAAAACAACAATAAAATTAAATAAAAAATAAAGAGTAGAAAGAGAAAAAAAAATAGAATGAAAATCTTCTACTAGAGAAACAATTTACACTCCTACTAAAATTCCTAAGATTTACTTTTCTTCCAGTCTTGCCAACTGTAAGTGTTATGAAATTTTTCATCAACTTTTTTGCTAGTTTTTGGCTGGGGAAATAGCATTATCTTAATGTATTTTCTTACTGACTTTGGAGCACCTTTGCATATGCTTATTGGTTATTTCTATACTCTCATTAGTAAGTGCTTTCAATTGTCATGAGCATATTTTTATTGGGTTGTCTTCCTGTCCTTTAGTGATTTGAAAAGTTTACATATCAAGGATGAAATCATTGTCAATTTATTCATCAATTTATATTTTCAGTAAATGCTTGGTTTTTACTAAATCAATACAATTTTAGCAGGAAATATTTTAATGCTACCAAAATTTATCAATATGTACTTTCCTAATAATTTTGAGCTATTTATGAAATATTTTCTATTCAGAAGTTTTAAGACTTCTATTAAGAAGTCTTCAGTGTTACATTTCTGAAACTTTTCCCTTTAATATTCAGATATACAATCCACTGGAATTGACTTTTGCACTATCTGTGGGTAGGAATATGTACATGAATACCAAATAGTACCAGTGCCATTGATGAAAAACACTGTTTTTCCCCTCTACTTTCTTGGACAATGCTTTTTATGAGTCAAATGGTCATACATGTGTTTGTCTCTCTGAGCTCATTATTTTATTCCATGGGGCTAGTTGACTATTTCTGCATTAATACTATGCTATCTTATAATAAGTTTTACGTATCTTAAAATCCAGGAGGAAAATCATCTTTGCATGTTTGTCCTTTAAGAGCATCTTGGTTACTACTCTTGACCCTTTACATTTTCATATTATTTTTAGAATCAACTTGGCAAGATGAACAAACCACTGTATTAGAGATTTGATTGGGTACAGCTGGTAGAATTTGGGCAGAAATACATCATTATGATCTTGAGTCTTCCAATATATTAAAATGGCATATTTCTTCATTTAAGCAGGTCCTTCTTTCCTCACAGTAGGTGGCAGAATGGGGATTGGGAAGGAGTAAATTCATTTTATATATAAAAAAGAACTTGCTTATATCCCGATTTATTCTAATAATTATCCATAGATACCCAGACAGTCTTACATATGTAATGATAGTGTCTAGAAAGAGTAGGGCAGTTTTCTTTTATTCTTTTACTGTGTTTAATTTTTTGTTCATTTTTCTCCGATTAACGAACTAGCTGGGATCCAAGGGTGTATATTGTGGCCATCCTTTTCTTGCTCTTGATCTCAAAGGGAAAGTTTTAGACCTTTCACCACTAAGCATGATATTTTCTCTTTTCCATTTGTTGTAGCTATCATATATCAAGAATTAAAACATTCTTTGATTTAATTTGTAAATGGGCATCTAATGTTAAGAACTAATTAATCTGCATATATTAAGATAATCTCCTGATTCAGCTCTCTTATTCTATTAAGGTGGCAAATTACACTGATTTTAAAACCTTACTTTCAAGACTAAACACAATTTAATCATAATTTATATTTTGCTGCCTTTTCTTTGCCAACATGTCCTTGGGATTTTAACATCATTAATTTTCTTTTTTCGTAAAGTCCCTGCCATGTGTTTTTTAATCAACATTATGGTGATACAAAAGAATAAACAAAGTGACCTCAAACCAAAAGGTAGAATGTTTTCTTTTTTATCATGTTAAAAAATTTATCTAGAAGAATATGTAAGTTTGGCCTCAGTTCTTTTAAAGCTCTTTGGAAATTTTTCTGGTGAAGCTACCTGTGCCAGTTCTTTATGGAATGATTTAAGAATACAACTTCTTTATTTCAAGCTTATACTCATTATCCATTTAAATGTCCTGGCAAATAGCCAACGGTTTCTATTGCACAAAAGGGAAAAACTGCCCTTAGACTAGGCAAGAGGGAATGCTGTCCTCAGCTTGCATATTAGGGGACAAATTTGTTCCGGTTTGCCAGAGACTGTCCCAGTTTTGAACCCTGACTCCTTGAATCCCAGGAAACTCCTCAGTCCCTGGGGAAACCACAAAGTTTGGTCACCCTAATGTTTCCGACCCAGCAGCCCTGAGGACTGAGGAGAATAACTATGTAATACAATCTCTATGACAGGGGTATCGGATGAAAACAAGAGGAAGAAAATTAAAATATTGCTCACATTAATAATGGATATTAAAACTAGAAAAATGAAAGATACGCTGTACTCCGTTAGGGTGCATATAAGAAAAGAAACCCAAACAACGTATGTTTTATTTAAAGATATCATCAAAAACATGTTTCCAAAGTTAAAAAAATTTGTAGTCTTACATCTACATAAATAAGGGCTCACTGTGTGCTGGGGAAAACCAGCCTAATGTGATTGACGAGAAAATCCTAGCTAATTCACTTGCCTTTTAGGGCTGTGGAAAGTTATTGGAAGTCATCTTGTGCATGATGACATTACTTACATGTAGTTTTAAAAGGAGTCCTGGGAGTGGTGGTGAAAAAAGGGACATGATGGCAACACAGCCCTTCTGTGGGACAAGGACGTTGAGGTGATGCGGACTGGAATTGGGCACAGGGCTCTCTGTCGTGCCAATGTTAGCTGAGTCATGGGAGAGGGAAAGGTGGTGACAGCCTGTTGGTGGCTGCTGTGTCTGAAGCTGAGCAGGTGACAGTCTGTGCTCTCTGGGGACCAATTTTATGGCGAATCTCATCTGTCACGGGAAAAACTCTTTCTCAGCTCTGTCATAGTCAAAGGGTTACATAAATGTTAACTATACATTTTATTTTTCAAGTTTTCAGTTTTCTCTGAATTTCTAGATGGAGCAGGAGACAGCATCACTGACTATGAAATTCAGTACAAAAATGCTATTAAATCCAATTGCTTGGTGATAGGGGTTAACTTTTTTTGTATTAGTATCCAATTTGTAAAAGTTATCCATGTCAAATATCAAGAAGCTATTAAGGGAGAACAGGTTTGAAAAGTCATAAGCAAGTTGAATAAAGATGCCATCTTTCTTTACAGAATGATTTTTGAATGATGTATCGACTGTTTAAAATTCATAATCTGTGACCTTGGTTTTTGAACTGCAGCAAGAGAAATGATACTATTTTCATTTTTCTCTGATTTCACTCTCTTATAGTAAAAGTTTAAGTTGAGTGTGTATTCTGGATGTCAAATGATCTCAGCTGAAATGGTACAAGTATATCTATGAAGCGGAGTGGGATAAAAGGTAAAAAAATAAATGTACTGCTAGTGACTATAGGGAGTTGCTTTTCCTTAATATTTCAGTTAGCATTTTTGGTTGCAGAATGCATGCAATTCTAATAGTCCCCATAAAATGCCCAGGACCACCAAGCCATTGACCCAATGATGTGTCGCATAGAACTTCTCTCACTAAGTGACAGTAAATTATAAAGGGGACCCATGATTCTGCTCACATCCTTTCCTCCTAAATTGAACAAGGAGGTCTATTTTGACCAAAACTTTTGTACCATAGTGATAAAGTTAAATTATGAATTATATTATTTGAATTGAATGAGACTTTTAAAATTGCAGTTGACTAAATCCATTTCATTATCAATCAAAACCACTCATGTGCCTGTAAAATTTTCTTTCTTTTTCTCTCACACCCCAATTTTAGAAACACACACACTCACTCACACACACACACACACACACATACACACGCACACAGATGCTTCATAAACTATAAAGGGTTTTAGACTGGACAGAAAATTTGAAACCATGTAAAAATGCAAAAATGGTTTCAAAGAGCAAATTCAATGTTAATGAGTTATTTTTGGTTTAAAATGCAAATTTTATGCAGTTGAATTCTCAACACTCCTATAAAATTGTAGGAGTGGTTCTTGACGGGCCCTGGTCATTTTGATCGTTGAGTGGTAGCATGGAACGT
This sequence comes from Noctilio leporinus, assembly GCA_004026585.1. NCBI lineage: Eukaryota > Metazoa > Chordata > Mammalia > Chiroptera > Noctilionidae > Noctilio > Noctilio leporinus. The sequence goes on along the minus strand of PVIW01000098.1, from coordinate 740,426 downwards.
TGCTTAAGAACAAAGGCTTGAGAGCTGTAGTTTCTGGGTTAAATCGCAGTTCTCTTTCTTATAAACTGCATGGCTCTACTATGCCATTTAACCTCTCTGTGTTTTCATTTCCCTGTGTTAAAAATGTGAGTAATATTTTTAGTTTATACTTAATGCATTGGTTGTAAAGGTTAAATGAGTTTATAAAGTTCATTAAGCCATGTCTGGCCCATAGTTAGACCACATAAGTCTGTGCTGTTACTACCATCATTTGTGCTTTTTCTCTGGAATTTCAAATTGTTTTCTGAGCTTATCACTTTGTACTTTTCACAGGCTTAATTGCTATGCATTTAGTTACGGATACTGGGAGGAGAGGAACAACTTAGTCATGGATTTTGGATCTTCTACAGTATTTGACATAGATTCAAACGTGGTAGATTTGAACTTGAAAAAAAGTGGCTTCAACAACATACAACTTTATAACATACACCTGCCAAATTATATCATTTGTCCCATTCAGTTGACATATATGTGTATGAGAGCTTGTATAAAGATGTGTTAAAAACATGACTAGAACTCGCAAACAGGAGAGGGACACAGAAGTCTAACAAATGAAAATCATAAAACTATTTCAGCAATCTAGCATAGGAGAACTAAATTGAGTTGTACACTCCTAAACATCCAAAACAAAGGAAAGGAGCAGTACTTTCTCTTCTTGTATCATTTAAACCAACAGTGATATTCATTCTTGACAGAGAGACAAAGCTGTCATTTCTTCATTAATCTTACATTCTGAAGGAAAATCTATCACATGGAGAAAAAAAGATCAGTGAAGAAACTTTAAATTATTTTACAAAACACTGTGAACTCTGTATTATATGTTTACATATTGAGATTTTAATAAAAGGCCAAGGAATAAGATGGGTATGTAGCATAATGAATACATTTTTATGGGATTTTAATATACATACATGTTTGTGTGTTTTGCTCTTTGCTGATATAACTTGGTTTAGGTTTAGAATGCTGAGAACACAGAAAGAGGAAAAGAGCTGTCAGTTTTTCCACTTCCACATCAATCTTCTCACATCTAAACTTGGCAAGATCTGAATAACAGCTAATGTAAGATCCATCTTTTTAACATTTCTCTTGGTATGGAATACAGTTTCCAATGTGATAGCAAAACAGATATTCTGTGAAAAAACCTTTACAACCTGTACTGATGGTCATTGGATATCCTTGAAGAGGCTGAGTCTTCTTCCACATCACCCAAAACAATGCAAATCCATGTAAGTAAGTGATACATAAGGTGCTATAGAGAATTAAAAACTTGTGTGGGAAGCTTTTTATCACCCCCTTGATTCTAAATGATAGTTTTGTTGGGTAGAGCAATCCTGGCTATTGGTCCCTGATTGTCATGATTTTGAATATTTCTTGCTAACCCTTCCAGCCTGCAAAGTCTCTTTTGCAAAATCAGCTAACAGTCTTCTGGGAATTCCCTTGTAGATAATTAACTAATTTTCTCTTGGTGCATTTAAAATCTCTCTTTATCTTTAACCTTTGGCATTTCAATTATGATGTGTCTTGGTGTGAATATGTCTGTGTCCTTCTTGTCTGGGACTCTGTGCTTCCTAGACTTGCACGTCTATTTCCTTCACCAAATTAGGGAAGTTTTCCTTCATTATTTTTTCAAGTAGATTTCCAATTTCTCTCTTTCTCCTTCCCCTCCTTCTGGCACCCCTAGGATATGAATGTTGGTACATTTGAAGTTGTCCCAGAGGCTCCTTACACAATCCTTGTATTTTTTGGAATCTTTTTTCCTCTTGTTGCTCTGATTGGTTGTTTTTTGTTTCCTTGTGTTTCATATTATTGATTTGATTCTCAGCTTCATCCACTCTACTGTCATGTCACTCTAAATTATTCTTTATTTCCAGGTTGCAAGCCAGGCCTCCAGCCAGCTCTGTAGCTGGAGGCAGGTAAAAGGCAACCACACATTGTCGTTTCTCTCCCTCTTTGCCTCCCTCCCTTACCCTCTCTCTAAAAGTAATAAAAATCTTTAAAAAAAAATTAAATTATTCTTTATTTCAATTAGTGAATCCTTTGTTTCTGACTGGTTCTATTTTATGCTGTTGAGGTCTTCACTAAGTTCCTTGAGCATCCTTATGACCAGTGTTTTGAATTCTGCATCTGATAGGTTGCTTATCTCTATTTTGTTTAGTTCTTTCTCTGGAGTTTTTCTCTGTTCTTTCATTTGGGCAATATTTCTTTGTCTCAGTTTGGCAGCCTCCCTGTATTTGTTTCCATGTATTAGGTAGAGCTCCTCTGATACCCTGAGCTGGTGGTGTGGCCTAATGTAGTAGGTGTCCTGCAGGGACCAGTGGCACAGCCTCCCTTATCACCCATGCTGGGTACTCGAGGTATATTCTTCATGTGAGTTGAGTACACCCTCTTCTTGTAGTTGAGCCTTGATTACTGTTGGCAGGTCAATGAGAGGGATTTACCCAAGCCAGTTGGCTGCAAGGATTGGCTGTGATGCCTGACCACTAACCTCCGCCCTCCATGGAGGGTCAGCCATGCAGGGGACAGGGTGGTGGTGCTCTGATGTGGTCAGTAGCTGTCCACTGGGGGGTGGAGACTCTGAAGTTTCTGGGGTGGTGTAGGCAAGGGTCAGCCACAATCTGTGTTTGGCCTGGAGCCAACCAGCATGAGCGACCAAGCAATCTGCAGATGGCTGCTACATGTGCTGGGCTTGGAGGCTCCCAAGTTAAGTCAAATTATGATTCAAAGCTGGCTTGCTGCTAGTGCTGGGCCTGAAATCACTTAGCTAGAGGCATGGGGGCTGCAGGCTCACTGCGGCTGGCTGTTGCTTGCTTGAGAGGACTTAGGAATGAGACCAGCCACTCATGTGGAGAAGCCAGTTAACAGAATGGGTGGGCCTGGAAATTGGGTCGGGTGGAGCCTCAGGATTCTTCAGGAGTTTAATGTTACCAAACCATTATTATATGAAATATTAAAGGGACTTAATTTAAGAAAAAGAACATCAAAACTATAAAATGGCAATAAGCACATATCTATCAACTGAATTTTTTAAAAAACTAAGAAACAGGAAGAACAGAGACAGAATCAAGGATACAGAAAGCATTTTGATGGGTATTAGAGGGGAGGGGGTTTGGGGAGAATGGGTGAAAAGATGGGGGATTAAGGAGCACAATTTTATAGTCACAGAATAGCCAATGGGGATGTAAAGTCCAGTCCAGGAAGTGGAGTAGCCAAGGAACCTATACATGACCCATGGGCATGAACGAAGATGAGGGGTTGACTGATGGAGTGGGGGTTACTGGGAAAGGGAGACAAAGGAGAAAAAATGGGGACAACTGTAAAAGCATAATCAATAAACTATAATAAAAAATAAAAAGAAAGAAACAACTAAATGAATAACAGCACTAAGACAGGCTTTGGAGTAGGAAAACAATGGTTCTCATTCGGACTCTACATCAATAAACTTCAACAACCCCCATGGTACTCAGCTGCTTGACCTGTAACTAAGTGTTCAGGAAAGAATACGTGAGATAATAGATCTGTACTCCAATCCTGGGTTCAGTATCTGACACTCTTAAGAAAAAACGTTATGCCCTCTTGTTCCTAATTTTTTTATTTTGAAATTCAAGTATTGCTTACCAGAAAGAAGCCCTATGGAGTATCATTCAGGTGGCCCTGATATTAGAATTTTGTTGGTTTGTGCTTCTATCATTTATGTAAATAACAAGACTCTTCAATCCTGGGAACCTGCAGAACTAACTCCCCATTGAAAGGAAGTCAAGATGTGATGGCAGGCCAGCCTGTTTTAAGCAGACACTTTAGAACTAAACTGCCTATATTCCTATGTCACTTGGTTTCCCAAAAGAGAAAGAATCAGGGAATAGAGAGAGACTCAAATTGTAGTCTTGAGCAATAGAATTGATTTCTTTTTAATGCACAAGTGGAATGTCTTCATAGTCTTCAAGAGTAAATGAGAGGGTATTTAATCAGGATTGACCTCAGAGCTGTCACGGAACCTAAACACCAGGGTTGATGGGAAATCAATATGAACTAGAAGGAAGAGCCACTGCTTACACATTCACTGATGGTGCAGCACCAGGTTGCATTTGTAGATTGGAATGTCAATGGCTACCCAGGGGCATGGCCATTTGCATTTGGTAGCAAACCCAAGAAATAGCTGGCTCTACACTTTCGAAGTTCATATATTTATTCTGTGATCTACTTACGAAGAGCTAGTTAATGTCCTTGGTTCCCCCAGGCATTATTTTGTTCAGCTCTCACCCATTCTCTCTACCTGTTTAGCTTAGTAATGAGTTGATGGCCTTAAAGGATCCTGCAAGGTACCATGGAGGGGGCCCAACAGCCATCCATAATCGTGAGCAAAAACTGAGTTCCATGCAACACCCATTGTTCTGTGATGACCAGAGAGAGCATGCTAGTCCAGATGATTTTTCATACAGGGTTTAGGATCATGGTTTGCTGAAAACCCTAAAAAATGACAGGAGTCACAGAATTCCTATAACATCACCTGACCAATTCAACATTGTGGACACCTTTGTCTTGGGAGCGTCCTCTACTTTGGGTTAATAGGAGCCATAGCTTAGCTTTCAGTCTCTGTGATCCTGAATTCAGTGGGAGTTTACACAAACCCTAGTTTAGGATTAGGCTGATATTTAATAGTGTATGGAGGTGGTAGAGAAAAATTTCCCAACAGTTTTATATACTTAAAGATGCAATTATAAGTGTTGAGCACTTAGAGAGTTCATACATTCTATGGAAAGCAATCGCTTCCCAGAGCAACTGGCTGGGAATAAAATTTCTGCATCAGAGACTTTCTTGGAAAGGAGAGAAGGGACCATACCGAATTCTCTTTAGTATCCAACAGTGTTGCACATCTAAAATATATATATTTAATATATATTTTAATATATTAATATATTTACTATATACAGGGGATAAAAGTTGGTTGGCAGTTGTGAGTACACAAAACAGAGAGCTTATTCTTGTATTATTATTTTCTATCCAAACAACTGTGAACCTACTTTTGTCTCACTCAGTAAGTATATATGCACCCATTTTCTGGCTTTAGTAAAGGCCTGTGTTGTAACGTTTGATTAGACAAATAAACAAATACACACAAATTTACACATTCTGGCAGTGAATAATCATAGTGAAGCTATTGACTTGTGCAACAGTGGGTGAAAAACCTGGGGTTTAATGTCAGGAATTTGGGTTTTAATCTCACCTTTTTCATTAGCTGTGTGATTCCAGGATTTTGCTTAATATCTCTGAGCTTCAGTCTCTATGTGTAGATATTATAGCTTTTTCTATCACAAAGCTTGTTTTAAGGACAATACTTGAGTGCATGGAAAGTCTTCTGGGAACTGTGATTAATTTTACTAATTTACAATATCAACAGTAATCCTCTTGTGATAGGTTATCGGCATGTGACAAAAACACATTTTTAAAAATGAGTGCCATTTTAAGGCATAAATAAACATGTCCTTGGTGTCCAAAATAAAAAGCTTGAAGTTGATAGTATTTAATTTTCAAGACTAGTGCTTATAGAAAAATTCCGTTCTTTTACCAAGCCCCATCTATAGAAATACGTAGTACAAAACACAAAAAAAACCAAAACCGGGGCAGAAGTAGTCCGTGAACACTTTTGAAAAGCTAGCTAAATTGTCTTCCTAAAATACAAATACAGGTGAGAAGAGAAACTCACCTGCCCACAGGATTGCTGTCATCGTGCTCTGTAACAACAGGCCCCTAGCAAGAAACATAATGAGGTGCGTATTTACGTAACACCTGTTTACGGAACCTCTAAGCAGACATGGTACCTTGTGCCAATGTCCTTGGCTCAGAGGGACAGAGAACAATTTGAAAAATTTGCCTTTTACGTGGCTGACGCAACTTCATCTTCCAGTGCCGGGAAGAGCCCTTTTCCAATGTTGGTTGCGTGGACTTGCAGTAATTCGAGTACACATCAAAAGTTGGAGTTTGGGTTTCTTTCCTAGTGTTGACTACAGAGGTTAACAGATGCAGTTTTTCTTTTCTTCAAAGAAAATTGGTACAATTTTTCCTAGAAAATGTTTAGTCATTTCACCAATTGTGAAGTTTGTTTGTTTGTTTGTTTTTTTAAATAAAGGCATTTGCAAGATTTGAAGCTGGCTTTCACTTGAAAACACCCTGACCCACGTATAACAGCAGCCATTGCAAATCAGCAACCTTTCGTAGCTATTTTTAGGAAAAACAAAACAAAATGCCAACTACTTAGCTGCCCATCATAGTAGGTTTCCTTCTCCTTATGCCCAGTCTGGTAGCTTTCCTCAACTAGATTATAAAGACTTTGATTAAGTGAGTGTCACATTTGTGGTTAACAACCACTATGCTACAAGGTAGGGACAGTTGGGTCATCAGTGTTTAAGGCAGTCAGTTTTCAGCCTTCTGCAATGGTGGGGGTAGCTTGCTGACTGCTTTATCTTCTGGTCTTAACAAATTAAATGTATGTGTTACTGTCATTCTTTTATATAAATTGGCCTTAAAATTAAGGCAGTGATACTTGAGTGGAAATGTAGGGTTGCAATATTAACCGGTCCAGGATCTGAGTCTCACTCAGGTCTGCTCTTTATACTTATGAAAGCTTGAAAAAGGCACATCACCTCTTTGCGTTTTTTCTTCACCTTTAAAACAGACAAAAATGTCTGTCAATTATAATAAGAATCAAGATAGTTAATGTTACATCTTGGTGATTTGCTCAATATGATTGTTTTCATCACCCAATTCCCCAGTAGGAAATATACATATGTATTTCCATACTCCTGCTAGAATTTAACTGGAATAACTTTTAAAAAAGATTTTATTCATTATTTTTAGAGAGAGAAGGGCAGGGAAGGAGGAAGAAACTGAGAAACATCAATGTATGGTTGCCTTTCACCTGCTTCCAGCTATGGACCTGGCTGGAGACCTGGCTTGCAACCTAGTTATGTGCCCTGACTGGGAATCAAACCAGCGATCTTTGGGTTCGCAGGCTGGTGCTTATCCATTGAGCCACCAGCTAGGGCTCCAAATTATTTTTTTCCTCTCTTTTTAAAAATTTATTTATTCTTATTATAACTGTTTTATTAATATAAATTTTATCAGTTTAAGAGTACCAAAGTGCCATTTGGAAATTAAACAGTTTAGTAACAACAACAAATATGTGTTTTATACTAAAAAGAGACTATTTGTGTTAAAGCCAAAGTGTTAACTATGTTATACTAATCATCTGATCATGTTGGGCATCAGAATCTAGCACAGAAAAACTTCTGATTATTAGAGTTTCAGAGAATTAATTGGAGGTTTAGTTCATATTCCTTATTATATGGTTAGACTTTCATTCTAAGTTTGTGTAGAACCCAGAATATGTACTTTTAACAAGTTTCCCAGATGATCAACAGACCAAATTCTGAAAAACACTCAAATATGTCATAGATAATCCCAAACTAAACGTAAGGTGGCACTAAAACATGCAATGGAATTCATCTGAAGTGCAAAAGAATCCTTGAATTTAATAAATAATATTTATTAAGTCACCATTCTCAAAAAAGGCATCCATCCAAGTGTAATCAACGATGACAAGATTTCTCAGCATCTGTGCCAGCCTCATTCCACCAGGGACTGCAGAAGATTAGAAAATACTTTTCTAGATATGTGTTTTTATTGTTGATTATAAAGCTGTCACATAGGGTAATGGCATTTTGACCAGTTTTAATTGCATGGGTTAATGCAAGTTTTACTTGCTCTAATAAATAATATAATGTTATTCTAACCAGAAGGGAGGGTATTTTCTTTCTTTCTTTCTTTCGTTCCTTCTTTCTTTTTAAAGATTTTATTTCATTATTTTTAGGAAGAGGGGAAGGGAGAGAGGAAGAGGGGAAGGGAGAGAGGCAGAGGGAGAGAGACATCAATGTATAGTTGCTTTCACCTGCCTCCAGGCACAGATCTGACTGGAGACCTGGCTTGCAACCTGGTTATATGCGCTGGCTGGGGAGTTGAACCTGAAACCTTTGGGTTCGCAGGCCGGCACCTTACCCACTGTGCTACCAGCCAGGGTGGTATTTTCTTATATCAGTATATTACTATTACTATCCCTTCCTAGTATGAATGGTCTTCACTGAATATGAAAACTCAAACTTTGAACACACCCCTTTTGTAGAGTTTAGTCGGTATGTTGATGAATATAATCCTGCCAAATCTATTATGGCTCTTCCTTCTTAAATGAAAACACTTCAGCCCTTCATTTGTCCTGCAGCTCATAGAAGCCCATACTTTGGCTACATTCTTTTCAGATTTCTTGGGTAGAGATATTTAGACCCAGATTACTGCTAAGGAAACCAGTCAATTAATTGATCATCATTCCTCCAGGCCCAGACAAAGCACTGACATTCAAGTAGCCTTTTTCTTGGGGAAGTTGGGGTATTAGGGGCTTCTAGGATTTGACTGAGATCACACAGCTCATCAGTAGACATCCTGGGCCTGTGGGAGCTCCACACCCTAACCTCTCAGTTGCAGTCAGAGGTATGGGCTGTGGACTGGACATCACTTGGCTTTATAAAAACTTAAATCAGCCTAATACTAGCTGGACATTTTTCCTTATACTTGTAAATTCAATAACAGAGTTAATACAGGGCATTAAGAACTATAAAATTAGGTATTAACACCATGATTAAATTTCATGAGAGAAAAAGAAATGAAGATAACATTATCATAATTACATCTTATTAAGTAGAGTTTTAAAATGCTGATTGAAGAAGGTCTACCAGATAAGAACATTAGGGAAGATAATACCCCTTCCAGTCCTAAGGCCTTATGGGTCTGTTTTACAAAATGTGATATACTTTAAATAAATTCATGTCTCAAACTATCAGAATTCTTTTCTAGGACCCTACTTCCTAGATTAACAAACTATCAAGAAATTCTTAGGTATGATGGTAAAAAATGTAAGTTAATCTCAAAAGTCATCTAACTGTTGAAGAAAGTTGGTTTGTTCTGGATTCATCACTCATTCACTCAGCCTTTCTAAGTATCATGAATTCTTTTGGATGCTGCATATAAAACATGAGATATACTTGGTACTTTCTATCAGTTTGCATTTTCTATCTCTATGGTCTTATCAGTAATAAATACTTCTGTGTCAAATCCTTACTTAGAAGTCAGTGCCAAATATACTAAGATTTTAGAGGATAGGGATTTAGTATAGTTTTTAAGAGACTGAACTCCAGAATTAACTACCAAGTTTAAATATGTCTCTACCATTTACTAGCTATCTGACTTTTGAAAAGTTAACAAATGAACCTCATTATCTTTATTTGTAAAACAGGAATTAAAGAAATACCTGCTTGATAGGATTATGGGAGAACAGAATTCAATAATATATCTAAATTGCCTTAAATAGTATGTGGAACATGGTTATATCATTTGGACAAGGCTAACCTTACATATAAAAGCAAACCTGTAAGCCGTCTTAAATGATGAATTGGCATTCACTAGGAAGCAAAACAGCCCAAATACTATAAACTGTGCAAAAAACATGGGAAAAACGACACGGTTGTATGGAGTAAGTATAACAAAGACAGTGAATTAAGGGAGGAGTCAGAAAGGAATGTTAAGAGTTCTGAAAAGCCCGAGTTTGCACATCAAAAATGTAACTTTGAAGGAGGGATCAGTCATCCTTTCCCTTATTTCTTCTGGAACAATATGAGCTTGGAGAGCATTGCTGAAGAGCATTATCATGTACAGGTCTGCATGTTAACCAGGTGCTGGGAGACACCCACTGTATTTACATTGACCATGGCCTTATCTTCCCCGTGCTTTAAGAAGTTGCTCTGGTTGCATTTGTGGAGAGTGGGTTGGAGGGAGGGAAAGAGACTGAAGGCAGGGAGACACATTGAAAATATCTTGAAAATATCTGGCTGAAAGTTAGTAGGAGCCTGACTTCAACCAGCGGGCAAAGGCATAGAGAGAATGAGAACAGATGTGAGAGATATTTGGGATGAATAATAAATATAGGTTTAAAAATATTAACTAGATATAACAGGAAAGGAAAGGAGAGACTCCAAGGTGATACCCGAGCTTTGGAGCAGGAATGAGTAATTAATGTATATGTGAGAAGAAAATGAGAACATAAAGATCTTTGGAGGAAAAGAGGTGGGGTTATGTGAGTCAAAATCCCTGAACAGGAAGACAAAGAGAAAAAACCAAGTTTCCTAGATATGTTTTTCCAAGGGTTCTCAATATACAGCATTGCCTATAATATTTGTTCTATGGTGGGTAGGTATGAACATACATCTTAACATCATGTTAGGTTGAACTGTGTGATTCAAGTGGTACCTTGAAGACTATTTACCAGGAAACAGTGGCACACATGGTCTATACTAGTGAGAGAAAAATGCCAAAGTCAACTTCAACTTAAGTGATCTTTAAAAAATTAAAATGACCAATAGACTTAAGTTTGCTCATTAGAAATAATGAATTTGGGAACTATATAGAATTAAATTAGATCAGCAAAGTACATAATTTCATTCATCTCAGATTTATACATTTTAAAGAAAACTATTTCCAAGATAATTAAATGAGCTAAACATCACGCTTTCAGGTTTTGAGATGAGGAACTATAGTAGTTTTGTTCAGTGCTATTTTTTTTTTTCAACTTCATCAACCCATTAAACGGGCTACGATTTTATCACTTTCCATAAAGAGGCAATTAAGCACAGGATCATTAAAATCCATCTTTGTGCACCTTCCAGGGAGCAGCTTTCAAACAACTGAATGTTCATAACATTGATCTGATGACCAGCAAGGATTTGTCCACGTTTCTTTCGTTCTATGGGTAACTGAACAAATAAACATCACCGCCTACCAATCCCATTTCTTCTTTGAGGTAACTGCTATATGGTCACTTTCTGTTGCTCTTTCTCATAGGCACCACTAAGCTCTGTGGTTTTGTACACGAAGTCATGGCTGGGGCTGGAACAGGAGCATGTTGGCTAGGAGATGGTTAAGAGAGGAGCTCTAAGTCCCTAAACCCTTCACGCTGAAGATGCACCTCGGATGATTGGACTGTTGGGTTATTTTTAAGATATGATTCCAGTATTGCTGCTGATATTTAAAATTTACTATGTCTCACACATAGAATGGGTGACTTCTTACACTTTATATATAATTTTGAAAACAAGGTAACTTTTACACGTGCAAGCTGAAGTTCTGATATTAACTGAAATGGCCAGAACTCTACAGATAATAAATCAGGAAGTCAGAATCTAATCCCTCTTCTTTCAAATCCTTACTACTTTGTCACTCTTAATATCCTTGAGCTATCCTTGAGTTTTCTTCTTCTACTTGAAATGAATTGTTAGGAGAGGATCATAAAGCAGATAAAGGTAAAATGAGATATTATGCATTACTTGACAATGCGTGTTGAACTGTAATTATACATTTTTGCTAGAGGAGTTACTAATGAAAGGCATTTTTAATCTTTTTTCTTTTTTCATTTTTAGAGCTGTGATTCTGCTTCTAAAATTGGGCTTCAAGGTTTCCAGGGAGAGAGGTTGGTGTCGGAGTTTCTAATGAAAGCTTGATTGTGTGATCAATGGCCTGTTCACATGCTGCTATATAGTTTCCAATCATTTTAAAAGCACGTTTAGCCCACATTTCACTATACATATTATATACGTTTTATTTGAAATTTTGCACAAGTGCTACCAAATCATTCTTTGTACTTAAGCAGAAGGGGAAAGCTGTAAGTTTCATTAAATCATGACACTTCCAAGCCCATATTCACTATCTATCTATCTTTCTATCTATATAGTGAATTGAACATGACCTTATCTTCCTGGTGCTTTAAGAAGTTGTTTTGGTTGCATTGTGGAGGGTGGATATATATATAGTGAATATGTATATATTTCCCTCTTTTTGTCCATCACACAACTAAACTATTATTTAGTTCTCTTTGTCCATAGCACAACTGCATCGCTACTTACAAAATACTGGGGGAAACTAAGAATCCATCTCAGATACTCCAAAAGAGCAGGCTGTCTCAATAGCTGTGATCAGATCTGGGGTGGAACTTGGTCGTTTCTAATTACGTTCAATTCACTCCCTTGAGGAGGCAGGAGAGAGATCTGGCTTGCAAGACTTCACTGCTGTCTTCATTTTTGTCTCTTCCTTGTCCATCATCCTCCCTCCCTTCAGGTTGTGTTAGTGCAATCATAGCCCACATTCATTACACCTCATGATCTGGTGCCTCCCTGATGCACTCAAGTCTTCCTTCCATGACGATGGTCACATGGATGACCACTGGCCACAGGCAGCACGTACATAGGAAATGGACCTTTGCTTTCATATTATTTCTATGGGATCAGGTAAGTAGTGGTACCTGAAACACAGCATTTATTATATACCGGACAGCCCTCGAACATGTTTAAAATTTATTTTATTTTTATGGTTTTGTTCTTTTTACCAATATTGTCTCTCTTAATCTTGTAACAATTTTAAGGCAAATGATCCCATGTTATAGATGATGAAACTGAGTCAGGAAAGTTTCACACACACGGTAAGTACTGTGGCCTAGACACCCAAACTCTGACTCTAGATAGAATCCCAGGCCTCAAGTGTCCTGATCACGTTTCTGGTTTTGGACCTAATTCTGACTCAAGCTATATATTCTGATGGGGAAAGTTGGAAAATCTTTGTGGTATTTTCTGTCTGGAGCAAATGGTTCCTCCTCCTCCTCCTTGTTCTTCAATGACCCCACCCAAAAATGGGGAGTAGATGGTGGAAGAGCTGAGACATGGAAGCTATGTGGGAGGGCCCTAGGGCTCACTTGTCCCCTGACCTTGTCCTGCTTTGTCCATGGGGAAGTCATGGTATCACAAGCCTCTGCTCATGATATACATCAGCCAGGCAGCTGCTGGGCTCTCTGTCTGCTGAGCAGCCCAGCACCAAGGAACAGACAAGAGTCACACACAGTCACTGTGCTGTTCTCTCAGCTCTTACTGAACGTAGGTTCACTCACAGTAGAACATGCATTGATATCCTACTCACACTTTAATAAGCTAAGAGAATTATAACATGCAAACACAGCAATCAATGGGGAATAATGAACCTGGGTCCCGGAGTCACACTCTGCAGGTCTGGGAGACAGCACAGCAGGCAGAGGAGTTGTCATATCTTTTTCTTTTTCTTTTTTTTTTTTTTAAGATTTTTTTTTCATTATTTTTAGAAAGGGGAAGGGGGAGAGGCAGAGAGGGAGAGAAACATCAATGTGTGGTTGCTTTTCACCTGCACCCAGCTACGGACCTGGCTGGAGACCTGGCTTGCAACCTGGTTATGTGCCCTGGCTGGGGAATCGAACCTGCGACCTTTGGGTTCACAGGCCGGCACCTTACCCACTGTGCTACCAGCCAGGGCAGTTGTCACATCTTGCAAGGAAGGGTCTCCGAGCCAGATGGGCAGCAGGGCAGGTGAAGTCCTCTGTCCAGCAGGACAGAGCCTCCAGCAGCCAACGTGAAGGGACACCACGTGGAGTGGGGCACCACTCTGGTGCATGGAGCTCAGTTGTGTCAGCAGTGGTCAGGACCTGCCTCAGTTATACCTGGAAAGAGGTGACTCCACCCTTCTGGGTCTTTTGATAAATGTCTTGGCACTCTGGGTTCCAAGTGGGGTATTTGTTCAAGCACCTATGGGTGGTATGTGGCTGTTTTGCTTGATAGCCCTGGATTTCCCCAGGAGCCTATCTGTGGGTGGTCCCACTTTGATCACATGGGCAGGTATCTTCGCTGTGTCCCCCTTGCCAGATGTGTCACTCTGACCACTGAAGTAGGTATCTTGTGTGTCCCTTGGCCAGATGTGCCTGGAAGCAATTTTTCTCTTGAACCAAAGTGTCATGGCTGACAGCCATTTTAGTTGACCTGAGTGACTCCACTTTATCTTACATACTTTATGCTATCTTGATTGGACCAATGCCATTTTATTGGTCCTGCTTTCCACAAATGGGTCCAGTCCCGAAGACGATGCTCTCAGAGAATCCATCATACTCTCGGAAGGGGCTGGCCAGCCGCAGGTCCACTGGGGATTGAACCTGACCTTGGATATAAGCAAAGCCACTGCCGCTGACCTAGGAGGTGACAAGCATCTCACTGAACACGAGGCAAATAGACTCTTCCAGCTGCCATTTGGCAGGATCTCTCCCCGAACTGGGTTTCGGTTACAGCATGCGTATGAAAATGAGCTCAATCATGTTTTTCGCTAGGTCACATCAGTCATGTCCTAAGGGCAAATATGTCATTCCTCCTCAATTTCCCGCTAACATGCAGAAAGCTCCATTTCCAGTGGAGTGCCTATTTCTGCTCACAGGGGAAAGGTGTTTTGCAAACTGACATCTTGTTACTCCCTTGCTTTTTCTGGGCACAGATCCTTACAAATGGCTTCAAATGCTACAAATATCATCTAAGCAAAAGTGCCACTTCTGCTCCCCCTAGAATTCAAATGTCTCCATTTTACTCAGCTACTCAACGATGTCACATAAATATATGAATGAAAGAAAAACTTTGGATTCTGTTTCAGCTGATTGCTTTGATTTCTGTACATGCTGGGCGCATTGATTTCTCTCTATACTCCAGGCAGAGGACAGGCTGTGTCTTTGAATGTCCTCCTATAAGATTCTGTCCTTCACATTTAATGAAGAATCCATTTCTTTCCATACTTGTGCTCCATCCAACTGTTTCATTTTGAGAAAACTGCCAATTTACTATTGCATTACCTTGGCATTTTTTTGGTGAACATCAGCTGTTCGTATACGGGTGGGTTTATCTCGCGGGATTTCTTTTTGGTCCAATGGTATATATTTATACAAGGTCTGTCCAGAAACTATTGAGCCAATGTCAATATAATTAAAACAGTTTGTATGGTTGATACTTTTGGCACAGGCCTTGGATACAGTATATGCTAATGCCAATGACAGACTGTTTTGTTTACTGTAACTTTATTGTTTGTCTCCAAATTTGGTAGTTCATGCTCCACAAATTTTTTTTATTATTTTAATTGTTTTGGCTTCTCTAGGCCATTAGCATTTCTCTACAAATTTTGGACTTGTCCATTTCCTCAAGAAAAGCATGCTGGGATTTTGAAAGGAACTGCATGGAATCTACTGACTAATTTGGGAAGAACTATCATCTTAGCAATGTTCTGTCTTCTAAGCCATGTACATGGTAACTGCCCAATTAATTCTTCTTAACAATTTTTGTAATTAAATTTTCCCCTATGTATTGTTTTTTATAATATCTGAAGGTATTAAAATTTCACATGTGGATTGTTACTGGTATGTAGCATACAACTTATTTTTGTATATTGATAGTGTTTTGCTGCCTTGTAAATATGCTTATTGGTTTTAGAATCTAGTTTTGTAGATTTTACAGGAATGAGTGTTATGTGAATTATAACACTGTCTGAAAATAACATAAATATACCTCCTCCTTACCTATTTTTATTTCTTAATATATTTTACTTGCTTCATTGCCCTGGCTGTTACTTCCATTACTGTGTTGAATAGAAATTGGGGAAGTGATTACTTTTGCCTTTCTAGTATTCTTTTCTTTTAATTAAAAAAATTACCTGGCTGGTGGCTCAGTGGAAAGGCACTGGCCTGCAAATCCAAAGGTCGCTGGTTCGATTCCCAGCCAGGGCACATAACCAGGTTGCAAGCCAGGTCTCCAGCCAGGTCCATAGCTAGAGGCAGGTGAAAGGAAACTATATACATTGATGTTTCTCTCCCTCTCTGCCTCTCTCCCTTTCCCTCTCTAAAAATAATAAATCAAAACTTTTAAAAAATTAAAAATTATTTCCATTGCAGTTTGAATTCAACAATGTTTTATATTAGTTCCAGGTGGAAAGCATAGTGGTGAGACAGTCATGTCCTTGACAAAGTGTTTCCCCTGATATTTCCAGGACCTACCTGGCACCACCCATAGTTCTTACAATATTATTGACAGTATTTCCTGGGCCATACTTTACATCCTGTCCTAGCATCCGGTGTATTATCATTTAGGATTATAGTATTTCAAGGTGTTTCATAATGCCCTTTATCAGCCTGAGGAATTTGACTTCTGTCACATGTATGTTGTGTATACTCCCCAGATACCTAACTTCTCCCCACAAACACCCCGTTAATTGCAACCTCTGAGGCAGTAAAGACAGCAGTGTTGACCTGACTGACGGTCCCGCGGCCTGGACCTCTGGCAGTCTGAAGATGACATCTGGACCTAAGTTCGCCCCTGAACCCTAAGGTGGGACAACGCACTGGCGGCTTTCCTGTGAGACTGGACATACACTGCAGGGATGCTGGGAAAGACCTCAGGACTGTCTTCAAGACTGAAGAAGTAATTTGTTTCCCTTCCTCACCTCTGACCTCCCAGCACAACCCCAGACCCCTAACCCATGTTGTCTTATGATTTTGCCCTATGTAACTTCCACACCAACCAGGAGTCAGGTTTTTAAGGGCATAAGCTCCCCATCTCTGCATTGGCTAATTCAATACTAAATTTTCTTTTTTCTTTCTATAGTGCAAACCCCTGCTAGTGTATTTCTTTGGGCCAGTGCCCATAGACAGGTGGACTCAAGGAGATAACATTGGAGTTCCGATAAGAAAAGTGTGCATGAGATTTCAGCAAACATTTTTTCTTCATCTAATGACACAATAATGTGTTATTTTCTATTTACATAGTGATATACATTGACCTTTTAGCTCTTTGAATCATCTTTTCATTCCTGTGATAAACCCTCTTTGATCGTGGTATACTATTCTTTGATGTACTGCTATTCTGTAATATATAAAAATCATTTTAAAGGATATATATGTTTATGTTATTGAGGACATTATCTGCAGCTTTCATAATAAACCTTTATTAATAAACTAAGTTGGGAAATGTTCACTGCTCCTTAATAAATAAACAGGATTGATATTATTTCTTCCTCTCATGTTTGATACAATTCCATCAATTGTGTCTAGAACCTTCCTACTGAAAGTATGTTTAAATATATTTACTAAAATGTGTACATTATTTCCATTATTTTACATAGGTTTATTTGTATTTTCTACTTTTTAATATGTCTTATTATTTGTGACGCTTTATTTACCCAGTTCACCTCTGTGATTTTCCTCCATGTGCCTCATACATGCATTGTTCCCCTTGCCACCTTCTGTTTTCACAGGGAACGTTTGCATTTGTCCCTCATCAATGCAGGGACCTCTGTTCTGTTTGGGACACAGACCTCCACCTGCTCACTAAGTTTTGCCACCTTTAATTCTCACCGACATCTTCCCATCAAAATGGACACAACTTAACTCACCATTTTCTTCCCTATGGACTCGTCCCCCTGAATTACTTCTCCCAATTAAAGAAACCATCTTCCCATCATCCTCCCAAGTCAGAAACCAGAGTGGTCATGTAAACGTCTGTTCTTTCTCCTTAAACGGACAATCAGCAAGTCCACTGAGTTCTCTGTTTCAGCACATTTCTCATCCCAAATTCCTCTCCGTACTGAGGGACTCATTTCTACCTCAGGTTCACTTCTCAGGTGTCATGTTCAGATTGTTTTCACTGGCTTTCTTTCCTGCATAAATTTGTTTTCTTTAGAGCTGTTACCCACCTTTCTAAAACTATGTGCTCTGAAGGTTACTTCTTTGCCAAAACCCTTCAACGGTCTCTCATGAGCTACACACAAACATGCGATCTCATTTGTAGCACATGTAAGGAAGTGACACAGGGCTGGGCCTGTCTGTTTAGCCATGTTTCTCTTCCCTTCCTACAGGCTTTCTGTCATTCACAACTGAAGTATATTTCCTCCTCAATACTACACTGTACAGGTCTCTTTGTTTTCGTCAGCACTTTTGGTTCTTTCTAGAATGCCCTCCCTCTTTTGTCTGCTTTGTAAATTCTCATTCCTCAAATCTAACCTTAAATGTATCTTCTACCAAAATAGCTTTCCCTGCAGCCCAGGAAGGACAACCACATCTTCTGGGCACTGATATCTCTTTGAATACAGGTATTTGCTCCACAGGAATTAATTACATGACTTTCTCAGTACGTCATAAAGTAGTTGAGGACAGGTCTTCTGTCCTCCATCTGCACCTTGATGAAGGCAGGCAGTGCCTGACCCACAACTGATCTAAGTAAGTGTTTCATCAATGCCCAAAAGTCGAGTAAAATCTGACATCCCTTTCTTCCATATGTTGGCCCTAGCTTGCGTTGGGGTATGCGTAGGATGGGTTGTCATATCCCATCTTCTAGAACTTAGATTTTTGTGGCAGAGACACTTATAAGCCATGCGAGCTCCAACTATCTTGGAGAAAACCTAAGTGGGCCTGGATGTTAGTAGCTCATGCAGCACATTTTAGAATAGGTGTGCCAACTGGGGTTTAGAGGATGGAGAAAATAAAAATAGAATGGGTCTGTTTTTTCTTTTGGTACTGATAATCTACATTAATTGTGCTATTCATGGTGTCTTCAGATATCTGATAGCTTGTGATGTAGAAGAGGAATTTGGGTTTGTTCTAAAAAACTGAATGACATCCAGGACTGGTATTATGAATTGAGAGAACATAGACTTACTCAGGAGTTTTAAACGATCTCATCTAGATGACTCTGGCTGTGTGTCTCCCAACCAGGAAGCAGTGAAGCGTTCCTTCCATGGGGTCAGAATGAGCCCCTACCTGTCAGGGGTAGAACAGAGTGGAAGCATCAGATGGGTCCCTGAATGATAGTTGCCAATCATAGAACAACCTAAGATTAAAAGGCACCTTCAAGACATCCAGTGAATTTTTCAAAGGAAATACGTCTTTATAATGACTAAGAGACAAAGAATTTGCGGCTGTAACTACAATTCATGGTAGTGTCCACTGGAGCAATGGCGGTGCATTATTTCCCTGTAGGCACAGGTATTTTCAGGGCCACCACAAACTAGAAAATCCTATTCAGGCCAGAGCTACCCAATCATTTTAAGTCAATCTCTATCTGATGTGAGATGTAGTGTAACAGCCTGATGGAATAGAATGCATCTTGTTACAAGAAACACATATATTTTATTGTTATAAAAGTACATCATTGGAGTTCAGTTACACACTGATCTCAGGTGTGTTTATGCTAGCTGAGTTCAATTTATTTTGGTCATCTTGGCCCCTTGGATCTGCCCCATTCATTATTACCTTAAATATGAAAAAGCTAGTGTCCTGATGGCTAAGGGTGAGCTGAGACATCCTTTAGAAATCCTTATTTCCCCACATTTATTATATCTGTTCTTCTGTTCAATATGTTATAGAATCTCCTGTTACAGAAGATGATGTTGAGTGTGAGAAAATTGATTGCTATCAGGCTAGACCAGCTCAGGCTTTTAATACAACATTGAATTCACTAAAAATCACCCAAGATTGAAACTAGTATCTTTTTTCATTGACTAAAGTTTATCGATCCAACTCAGGGTTTAGCTCCCTGGAGAGGCTTCCATGAACCCCTGCTCTAGCCTTAGAATGAATTGTTCCCCTTCTCTGAGACCCCCAGTGTATTAATACATTTTTTAAAATTAATAAACATTATTTTTTAGAGAAGTTCCTCCTCTATGGTCAAGTCACAGCATCAGTTAGCCGTGGAAGTGAAGGCATGGATGTTCTGCAACCAAAGAAAGTGTGACTATATGCAGAAGAAAATGTGACTATATGCAGGCCAACATGTGGTCACATGTGTGGGGCAGGAGTCTGACAGGGCCAGGTGAAGAAAACATAAAGTTAGATAAGGGAGACACCTCCCCATATGAAATAGTATGGGGACACAGTGTTTAGCACTCTGGCTAGCTCCCAGTACCATGCACTGCTGAGATGACTCTTAGAAAACAAGGAAAACCATGGCCAAAACCAAGCAGTGTAGAAACAGCAGAACCAGGGAGAAGGAAAATGTTGGAAACTGTCCCCACTGACAAAATCTGATGCTGGTCCATAAGCAATGAACTACTGTGATCCTGAAGAGGAAAGAGAAAAGCTGGGTGACCCTCGGATTGTCTTAGCTTACTTCCCTGAGACACGTTCCAGGCATCGATGAGGAAAAACCAACTGGCCCCAGGAGCCTGAGTTGAGGAAAGAGAGAAATTTGAAACCGAAGTAGCTGTCCAACTAGATTTATGGAGCAGTGTATGGGGAAAAAAAAAAAAAGGAAGCTGCAAAGGAGCTCCAGAGATCCGCAATGGACCCCTCAATTTGTGATTAGGTTCCTATCTGCACCCCGGAAATAACACCAAGAAAGGGTCAAGCAAACAACCATAGAACACAGAAGATGAGGGGTGGAACGAGGAATCTATTTCCATGAGGTCTCACAATATTTGTTTTGTGGTATGTTATTTGAAGTTGAAGGTATATATTATAAATCTGAGAACAATCCTTATTCATTCCCTGTAAAAATTCTATCCTCCCACAATTTTATTATTTTCCCCTTACTCCACCATCCTAATTGAAGGCACGCTTTCACAGCTTTAGGCAGACATAAAAAATAAGGTAGGCATTAAGGTCATTCTGATATATTTATGCTCGGATGGAAGTGGTACACTGCCTTGCTTCCTCAGCAAATGGTTCTTCGTTGCTCTGGATCATAATTTTTCATCGCATTAAAATTTCTTAACAGCAGTTAATCTGCTGAAATATTACCTTAGAGAGGAATGAGAAATTGGAAGTTAATTCTATTTCAATAGTGCATTTTATTTTTCTAATGTACCGAGTACATTTTACAGTAGATGATCAACACACTTAATCTTTCCTTCTGTTTAAACAACAGCCTGCTAGCTTTAAAACCCTTTATTCTTGGAGTTTATTTGAAATTTAACTAGCCTATGAGGTGGAAAACTTAAATCATTGAATTTCATTAGAAATTTCATTGAGTATGATTGTTACCTATAAACCAGACTTTTGTGTAGCAATCACATTCTGAATAATAAAGTTTGATGTTCATGTTTTGTAATATTGAAATTATTCTAATCACTGTTTTAATATCATATTGGCATTTTTCAAAGTCGTTTCATATTTTTCTTCTATTGCAAAAGTAACACTTTCTTGTTATGGTGTAGGATTTAGGAGCACACATCCAGACTCAGATTTCCTTGTAAAATACCTCATTTGATCACTTCCTCCTAGTTTTCCTCAATTACTCTGTGTCTAATGTTCCTTATCAAACAAACAAATATTAGTATCCAACTTACAGAGTTGTTTGAGAATGACATTGTGTAATACTTGTAAAGGACTTAGAATTTGCATGTACATTTTAGAACATTCGGTAAGTACTGTTTTTATAATTTTTATTCACATTGTAAAATCTAGCAAATATAGGTTTAAAATTGCTCTATTCATACTAAATAGAGATAATAATTGATAAAGTTATGTTCTTTCAAGTTGTTCTCTATGAGTATTTAAATATTTTCTGTCACTTGAAAGTTATAATTATTATTGGAATAGGCACTTTTCTAATCTAAAAGCATGGTGCCATCCATTGTAATTTCTTTAGAAATGAACAGAAGTGGAATTTATGAGTATCTGCCTCTATAAAGTCTGTGGCTTTCTATTATAGTAGCTGAACGGTCAGGGTGCATGGATATTCTTTGCAATGCTCTTCATCTTACACACTCGGTAAATTCCAAGTTATTTCCAAGTAACCACTTAAAAATAATCATGACATAAATTACAGAAAAAACAATTACTAAAAGCAGCAAGGGTGGAATTAGAAAGTAATGGTACTATAAATAATCCTAAGGACAGTAACAGTGAAAACAAACTAAACAAAATAAACGACAAGTAAACCTGTCTTGTTGGAGAAATGTTGAGTTTCAACAGTAACTATAGCTGGGCATCAGTGCACGTGTCCTTAGAGGTTCCTAAAGTCTTTCATTGTCCTCTGCTGGAATGGCAGGTGGTGATCATATGCCAATTTCCTGATTTCATAACATTAGCATTGATAGCCCACATACTCTAGTGATATTAAGCTATTCATGTTTGGCCCTCATTGACACATTCATTTCTTTCTTTATCACTGGTTTTATTTTGTATTTCTTGAAAGTGTCACTTCTTCCTCCTGCCATTACTTATCTTCTCTCCTCACTTGGAATCCACAGCTCAACCCCTTTCAGTCTCAACACTCTTGCCTCTTTCTCTTACCAAAACCACAACTAGACTTCAACTACCTCTTTCATGTGTTTGCGTCTCACTTCATATTTACAATCCGAGATTTCAAATCAACAAAATCAGATAAACTTCTTATACCTTCAGGGCACTCTCTGTTCTACCCCCAAGATGCTCTTAATTGTTAGTCCTCTTTGAAAAAGTCTTCAGGAACCTTTCCCCCAATTAGATGTTGTCACCTTCTAATTTGTAGAGGAAATAGTCATGACCACATTAAAGTGCCATCTTGTTACCACAGTAATTCTAGTCGCCTACCCACATGGGCACGTACATGCCCCACGTTCTCCCTTGTTACAGGAGACTTGGGTCTCCATCTGGTCTGTCTCCCTGATATCCAGGCTCCATTGACTCAATTTTAGCAAGACTCATCCTTATTCAGCAGCCTGGAACCTGCCTCTAGGTAGTGAGTTGGGAAACTGTGGGGCTCAGCTCATTGGCTCCCTTTTGCTTAGGGATCATATTCTTACAATTAGATATTGCCTATTGTGCAAAGTCTGGAAACAGTTGTTTTGTATATTTTACTCTATTTTCTAGTTGTTTGTGGCTGGATATTTCTGTGACAGATCACCCTTCACAGGCAGAGATGCCAGTCTTCCTACCACATCTTTAAACATTGGAGTACTCCAGATCTATGCACTTAGACTTCTCTCTTTATTTTCTTCTTAGACTTCTCTCTTTTTATTTTCTTCTTACTCTTTCTCCTAAATGATCTTATGCAGCTCACTCACTTCAAGGATTATTTATATACTGATGATTCAAGTCTATGTTTCAAGAGCCCAGACTTTTTTCTGTTTCACTTTATTTAACTGTCTACTTGACATTGCATCATTAGCACTTTCAGGATTATCCTGACCAAAACACTATGATTGATTCTGTGGCTTGCAATGAACTGAACCACCATTCACACAGATGTTAAAGCCCACGACTTAAGAGTCATTTTTAACTTCTCTCTTCCTTTAACCATCACACCAACCCATCAATAAATTCTAAAACTTCTGTCTCCAAAATATATATTCTTTTTTATCATTTTCTCTATTTTCATTGCAATAGACTTATGTAGTTTGAGCCAACAAAATTAATCACATAATGTACTTTCCTCCTTAAAACCCTCCAAAAATACAATGAAATATCTTTTATGACAGTCTCTAAAGTCCTCTGTGATCATATAATTATGTTCTTTTATTCTTCTGCTCACCATGATCTAGCCACGTGGACCTGCTTTCTGTCCCTTTAACGCATGAGTTTGCCCCTGCCTCAGGGACTTCACACTTATTCTTTATCTCCTTCAAAATTTCTTCTAGATTTCAGCATGAAAACATTTAGGAGACTATGTATATAGAAACTCTCCCTTTTGTAGAGGTTTAAAGAAACCATACCTGCCACTTTCTATAACCATACCAGTTTTCTGTACTTTTACTGCATTTATCAATGTTTTTATTTTATGTTCATCTGTGTATTTATTTTCTCTTTTTTCCAACTGTAATGAAAATTTGTCAAGTGTTGAGACTCCATTTATTTTAAAAATCAATGAATTATCAGAGCTTACAGGGGTGCCTGGTGCCTAACAGAAACTAAATTCATACTTATTGAATACATGAATATGTAAGTAATTATATTTTATTCTAAACTATAGTATATGGATGCATAAAGCATTTTGATCTAAATAGTCCTGCCTGTGGTAGAGGTTGTGTCAGAAATTTTCTGTTGATATACAAACTAATAGGTTAAAAAAGATACTGTTTGGGCTTTAGATTAGAACCTAGCCAGGAACTGAGAAAGGCTTTGTTTCTTCCAGACTTGTACCCTAGAAAGAATATTATTCATAATGTTATCACACTTCAAATGTAAAGAAACCTAGATTATTTATTCTCTTCCCATCATTACTATTCTACAGCATAATAATAAAGACTAAAGAATAAAATCTGTGGGGCGTGTTCGTAAAGGAATATTTTATTTATATCTATTACACAGTAGTCTCAGTTGTAACCTCTTGAGAGATAAGCCAAGTCAGCATTTAAGAATATCTTACTTTAGAACCTACATAATTTTTATTAACTTGCCATCAGTGAAGATTGCCATTCATTTTGTTTGTATTGCACTGTTTCTTATTCTCACATTTACATGCTTCTTTAATCAATTAACTGTTCTTTATTTACTTAAAATGTAAGAACATGGTAAGGTTCTGAGTAACATGGGAGGAGTCCATGCCTGACTTCTTTATAGTTTTGATAAGTTTCTTTACTTTCCTAGTGTCAACACTTCTTAAGTGACAACTTCAAATGCAATATGTAAACACTAAATGAGGTAACCAAGTCACACGGATGCTCAGCCTCACAGCATAGACAGAGTATGAGATATATTCAGAAATGTATAGGAATTCATTTTTTCATTGATATCATATATGTTGAAACATGACCTATTATAGTAGAAGGAACAGAGACATTGGAGTCAGGAGAGAAAATTGAAATACAAAGGGGGATTAAAAAAATATCTTCAAAATGTAATCGAGCTGTATTTTGGGGGCTCCAGTTTATGAATCAGGCAGGTGTGAATAGTATCATGTGGCTACAAAGATAAAATGCATGGATGAAAAGCAATCAGTGCAATGCACAGATCACATATCACAGAACTATATATGCAAAGCCTATATAATTGTATTCACCCATGTCACCCCAATAAATTTTATTTAAAATGTTAAGAAAAAAAGAAAAGCAATTGGAAGAAAGCTTGACATTCAGTTAAATAATCAATAGAAGTTATGTGTCTTTATTATTATATTCTCATTATCCATCCAAATTTTTAAAATGCCTGCCTGTCATGCTTGTTATGTGGAAAACAGACAAGCATATGTTATTGGGCACATTGTGCAACTCAAGCAAAATAAAGCTCTTCTCATGGAACTAGTCAGGGGCAGAAGTGTTACAGTAAAGATTAGACTTTATTGTATCACAGACTAGAACACTTTATTTTTCCTGCTTAAATGTTTTTCTTTGTTTTTTTTTTTTTTGACAGTGAATTTCCTTGCAGTACTGCTTCTAAAGACAGTCCTCTTGGGGAATTCTTAATATATTCATTCAGCAAATATTTATTAGATATTTATTATCCAGGAATATTTGTTCATATTCCAATTCATTTTATTTTTATTTATATAGCCCTTCCACTACTTATTCATTCATTCAATTTTCGAGATGGATTTACTGACTTAAGAGTTTAAGCTTGGAACGGGATGGAACTAGAAAGAACAGAAGGGCAAAAAGTAAGTATGGGTATGCTTCTTTGGGAAAAGTGGTTAGAACAAAACCTTTTGGGACCATGATGTATGAGTGACAACCTGAATAAGGTGAAAAAGGCAATTGAGACATAGTTTCTGCCTATGGTCTGATGGAAAAGATGGGTGTATATAATGATAAATTATTCTCTCTGGGATGGCTGTGGGGACAGAATGTTAAATGGGATGTTTTGACTGATGGGCTAAGAGATAATAAATAACAGATATCAAATGAGTTGTGAGATGGATAAAAATGTCATTTTTAAGGGAAATATATATTAACAAGTTTCAAGTGTTCTTAAACCGCTCACTCATTTCAAGGATAAGAAAATGAATAAAATTGTTATGAGGATGATTTCAGGCAGAGAAACTTGATAGCATATAATGAATATTCTAGCTAAAACCTTTGGAAATAATAGTGCAAACTTGGCTTCGGAGGATAATTAGTTATCTTGTTTTC
Organism: Noctilio leporinus; assembly: GCA_004026585.1. Classification (NCBI taxonomy): domain Eukaryota; kingdom Metazoa; phylum Chordata; class Mammalia; order Chiroptera; family Noctilionidae; genus Noctilio; species Noctilio leporinus. The sequence continues at coordinate 714,437 of PVIW01000098.1, read as the reverse complement.
TTTTGTTTTTGCAGGAAGACAAGGTGTGAGGAGAGAAAGGCCATTCCAAGCAGATTTAACAATTCATACAAAGCCAGCGAGATCGAAGAATTGATTATTTGGAGCAAGTGTGAGGTCTAGAGCATCCGAGTCTAAGCTCTTAGAGAGAGGCTGGTGTCAGATCCTAAGAAGTAAAGAAGTCTTGGAGAAATTGTGTCTATGGATTATGGGAAGCCATTACCAGTCACAGGACAAAAGGACATTTCAAGATACATCACACACCCCTTGAGGATGGTGCCAGGAACTTTAATGTCCACAGAACTTAAACATTCTCTGTAAATGGAACAAATGAAACCTTCTGACCACATTGTTTTGGTTTTTAGTCATGTTGACCTCAGGCTGGCTTAAGGGATTGGAGCAGAAGCTGCAGGCCCCTTCATGGAATGTGCAGAATAAATTACTGGGTCTACTAATGCTGGACTTCCACATGGTCACTAACCTGGGCTTTGTGGTGACCATTACTCCCTAGCACCTTGTTTTTGCTTAAAGCCCAGATTTTTTTCTCCACCATTCCTGATGGAAATGTCTATGAGCACAGAGGGCCCTGCATAGCTTTCCCCTGGTAGGTGAAGCTCGGTCATTTTTTCAGTCATTTTCATGCTTCCACGGCCTGGAAATGCTGGTTAGCAGACTCAGCCTAAGAATAGTAAATATTTTTTAAAGCCTGAGTTATGAAACTGCTTAATACCTTTTAGGCCAGTAACGTTATTCTCGAGTGTGTCCTCAGAAGTAAGCTGAGCAGAAGAATGATTTTCCACTTAATGTGGTTCATCGAAGTGTTATCTACGACTTTCTTATTAGTTACCTGTCGTGGTAATATCATCAGAAACTCAGTGTGCATTCATGATGCCACAGCTGCTGTGGGTCAGGTGTCTGGCATGGTTTCGCTGGGCCTTTTCGGCAAGGTCTGTCCCGAAAGGATCAGCTGTGTCAATTGCTTTAATTCTATCGATATCGGCTTGATACTTCCTGGACAGGCCTCATAAGGCTGCCCTCAAGGTTGGGCCAGGGCTGGTTCTCATCTGAGGGTCAGTCGGGAAGATTCGTCCCTAAGCAGCACGGCTGACAGCACTCAGTCCCTTGCACGCTGCCACATTGTGGGCTTTGATTTCCTGCTGGTTGTCAGCCACAGGCCACCCTCAGTGCCCTGCCATGTGGCCCTGTCCTCAGGGCAGCTCACAGCACAGACGCTTGCCACTTCAAAGGCAACAACACACAGAATTTTCTAACAAGCCAGCTATCACTATCTCTGTGACATGATCACATGTCATCTTCTATGCTGTATTTTATTTATTAGAAGCAAATTCCAGGCCCTGCCAACACACTGAAGGGGGAGAATACACAGAGGGGTGAGCACCAGGAGGTGGTATTTATGGGGACCACCTCATAGTCTGTCCACCAGGCAGTGATAATGAAAAACACCCAGGTGCCAAAAATTTGGTTTAATAAATTATGACATGAGCATCCCATTAAACATGAAATAAGAACTAAAATGGACTTTAGAATATAAAGGAAACAGGTCATAATTTAATGTAAAGTTAAAAACTATAAAAGTTGCCCTGGCTCGTGGCTCAGTGGATAAGGCGCTGGCCTGCGAACCCAAAGGTCGCTGGTTCGATTCCCAGCCAGGGCACATAACCAGGTTGCAAGCCAGGTCTCCAGCCAGGTCTGTAGTGAGAGGCAGGTGAAAGGCAACCATACATTGATGTTTCTCTCCCTCTCTGCCTCCCTCCCTAACCGTCTCTCTGAAAAGTAATTTAAAAAATTAAAAAAAAAAAAAAAAAAAACTATAAAAGTTGATAGATCAGCTCCTACTAGATAATACCAATTCAGATGCTAAAGCACTTTGAAAGTGTCAAGACATCAAGTTTTGCCTCATAGTGTTATTTTTTTTTATTTGCTCGCTTTTTGATATTTTTTCTTATTTTCCAAATAATACACTGTGTTCACTATCTATAATTTTAAAAAAGATAAATTGTACAGATTCAAACAAAAGGCCACACTGGCTTTTTCTAGAACTCTTTTTTTGTTTTTTCTGGCCAAGGATGGTCAGAGATTCTGAAACCTAGGAATCAGCAGGCTTTTCATTTGTGCTTGTCAAATGTCCAGGAAAGTTGAGCACTTAAAAAAATTCACTGACCTTGACAGCTCTCTGCTTCCGCAGCAAAATCTGACCAAGATTTAGGGCAAGTGTCTGGAACAGACTTCTGATTTCCAACTCAGTTGAAAGCACCAAATACAGAGCCCTCCCTCACATCTTCAGGTGAAAAACTCCACCCAGGGCCAAGAAGCCACTGACTTCGGAGGAAGCTCTTTATAGTGACTGTGTTCTAAATGCTTGCCTACTTAACATGTGACTAGAAAGCATACATAAACTGATTAGCTATTAGCTGAATACAAGTTTTAACAGAAAACAAAATCACATAATAAAGTGAAGACGCATATGGGGATTGAAAGAGTTAAATGGTCATTGTTTGCCATCAACTATTCTTAAAGTTAGTGAGGATGCTGAGCCCCTGAAAACTGCTGAGTTTATTTCATGACTCTGTGAAATACTGACATGCTTTATTTCCCAGTCAAGGCAGATGAAAATTATTTTCTAACATTTCAACTTGCTTAGAAATAGGAAGGGAATCACATTTCCATACAGTCACATATGTTATAAAATGCCAAGTTAAAACCTGGGCCCTGGCTTGTGTGGCTCAGTGGGTTGGCACCAGCTTGCAAACCCAAAGGTCACTGGTTCGATTCCCAGCCAGGGCACATAACCAGGTTGCAAGCCAGGTCTCCAGCCAGGTCCGTAGCTGAAGGCAGGGGAAAGGCAACCATACAGTGAAGCTTCTCTCCCTTCTTTCTCTCTCCCTACCCTTCTCTCTGAAAATCATACACAAAATCTTTTAAAAATAAAAATAAATAATAAATAATAAAACTTGGGAACTTACTGATCGGACATTTCCAATTTACGCTTTGAAATGTTTGCACGTGTTTATATGTGTTGTTGGTCATTTTTCTTCCTGGTTCATAGTTCAGTATATGTTTATTTACTTTCTTTTTCCCTCCAGGCTGAAGAAATCTCTACTGGTTTGTACTGAGTGTTAATAAATGCTGGCTTTCTTCACTAGACATGATCTGCATCTCATGCATCTGCTCTGGTGGGAGGGAGAGAATCACCAAGCAGCCAAGTTCAGGTTTAACCAGGCACCAGGTTTAACCCTGGTGATGGACAAACTAGCCCAAGAATCCACAATTTATGAGGCTGCACCAGGCCTTCCATTTGCCAGAGTTCAGTGCACTAAATTTTGGGCTGCAAATTGGTGTATAGTTGTGATTTGAGGAGGAAAAACATTTTTGCTTATATAAGTATGTGTAGTTGAACATAAAGAACTGACAATTTTCCCCGTAGAGACTTTTGTTACACAGCACCATGAAAAACTGTCAAGAAACCCCAGATAAGAAAAGAAATGTAAACCTGACTTACTGTACAATACATTAAAATGAATTCTCAGCAGCAAATAAATTGTTTGATAAGGAACATGAAAACCACTGCTCATATTTAGCAAGTGGCCTTTTCTGTGTCTTATCTGAAATATGTGACCTTACCTACTATTTGAGGACAAAATGAACTTATTTTCTACTTTTACTTTATCTTACCAATTTTGTCTAATGATTGTCTTACACATTCACTTGTATGAATTCTAGATTTTACCTGATGTTCTAATACGCTGAGTAAATTGATTACTTGAAAAGGGTTCCACTTTGATTATACTGAGGTAATATTTTCTGTTTTTATTGGTCTTAATGTGGTAAAGGACAATGTCATAGATAAATATTTTCCTGAACTAAGAGATGTTTTTAAAGCTTGTAAACTTTCTTTGACTTACTGGATCCATGGAGCTGCAAAACAAATACTGTGTACCACATGGACAGGACAGGGAATGACCGTTGCCTCTATTTCACACGTGTGGCTTTGAAGGGCACTAAAAGGGAGTAGAAGCTTACACAATTCAATAAATTACCAGCATTTGATGAATTCCTATGTTTGTCCTCCCATACTTTGATGGGCTGTTATGCTTTATTTAATCACCAAAGCAGCTTCAAGTGTGGTTTGTTTTAACCATCAGTAGATGGCAAATGAATCTGAACTCATGAACACCACAAACAGGACAAGATGTCGTAGGTTACAAGTGGGTTGTAATCTATCCGTGTCTAACTTTCAAGTCCCAGGCTAGACTTTTCAGATTTTATATTATATCTGCAAGAATCTCTTCATTTATCAAATAGAAATCCGGGTGATTAAAGTATAATAAGCCCTAAAGAAGTATCCTTTTATTGACCTCCCCCACTGTGGTGGCCATTGAACCTTTGGTTCCCACCCAGCTGCCATCCGAGGTGCTTAGTGAGAGGCATTCCCTCTGAGAAACGTGTCACTAGGCAGTTTCATCCTTATGCAGATGTTAGGGTACACTTCCACAAACCTGGATGGCCAGCCTCCTGCACACGGAGGCTGTCTGGTGTGGCCTGGTGCTCCTGGGCGACACGCCCTGCAGCATGTTTATTGTTCAGGTCAAGCACCTGAGAGAAAACCATGCAATCAAGAGACACAGGAAACAGGAGATGTGCGAGGTGTGTGTCAGGAAAACAGGTAATTATACACATCACTGGATCCCTTATCCCAAAGGAATTTAAAATCGGTTCCCAAAAGTATAGTTTTCCTTGGAAAATCAGTAACTTTGTCTCATTAAAAAGGTTAGAGTTCAACAAAAGAGGAGAAGGAAGGAACTACAGGCATAGATCTCTGAAATCAGTTCAGAAAGGTTGGCTGAAATTTAGATGATTTGTTTATGAACCCAGAATAAGATGGTTTGTTTACTCGGTTTTAAACCTTACCTTATGCTAATTCAGCACCAAAATCACTTCATAAAATACTCTAAATTCTGATACTCAACTTTATTAAAGTATCAGAAAAGCTTTATTTTCACCCCACATTTGTGGCTCTGTTTCTGTACCTATACCTATTTGTGAAAAAACAAAATACATGTGTAAGCATCGGGGTGCAGATAGAGTTATTCCCCTTTTATAAATGAAGAGAGAACAAAAAACATCAGACCATGTCAGTAGCCAGCGTGACCTTAACTATGAGTAGCATGTGACCTTAACTATAGTCACAGGGGTAAATGAGACAAAGTCTTGAGCTGATATAAGGTACGGAGCTGGTCATGAGACCTCCTTTAATCTGCGGTATTTGTATACCAAATGGAAACTTTAACTAGAAGGGGAAAGCTATTCGCTATTCACTCCAGTCAATGGTACAAAGAGAAACTATTGTTTTTGGTTTTGTTTTCTGGTTTTTTGGTTTGGCCTGGACTCTGGGTAGAAATAAAAAAGCAAAAATACTTTAGAAAAAATCTGAGGAACCAAGAAGGCGGAGGAGTAAGAGGAGCTGCACCATCTCCTCCCAACACCAAACTGGAATTACAACTTAACTGGGGAGAAGTCACCCAGAATAAGCAACAGACACCAGCTGGAGAGAAGTCTTATTACCAGGGACAGAACAGAAGAGCCGAAGCATCACCATGTGACCGGTAGGAAGTGCAGAGATGCGAGAAGCCGGCGGGGCTCCCACGGGTGGCAGCTGGAGGGACGGAGAAACATCTCAGCAGCCAGGGTCCCACCTGAGAAGGGTGGGATCTACACCCTGAACTGGACTCCCCAGCCTATAGCAGCACAGCTGAGAGTCAACAGCACCCAGCTGGGAAAAGCAAAGAGCTGCCAGGTTTAGTTGGCTGGACAGAGAGACCGAGTTCTTCAACGGACCAGGCATGAAAATACAGAGGCACCACCTACCCGGGGCTCCAGCAGAAGGAGGGCATAGTGGACTAGAGACACTTAAGGAGGGTTTCGGTCAATGGCTTTAGGGGGAGAACTGAGATAACAGCCTGTGAGTCCAAACTCAGGAAGCACAGAGGGTCCCAAGGAAGATGAACCCAAACAGGCCCCCTCCAAGACACATCATCATGAAAATGGCAAATCTCAAAGACAAGGAGAGAATCCTAAAAGCAGCAAGAGAGAAACAGCTAATAACATACAAGGAGGCTCCCATAAGGCTATTAGCTGATTTCTCCACAGAAATACAACAAGCCAGAAGGGAATGGCAAAAAATATTTCAAGCAATGAAAATCAAAGGCCTGCAAGCAAGAATACTCTACCCAGCAAGGCTGTTATTCAAAATGGGAGGTGAAATAAGGAGCTTCCCAGACAAAGAAGTCTAAAAGAATATATCTTCACCAAACCAGCATTACAAGAGATGCTAAAGGGTCTGCTTTAAGAAGAAGAAGAAACAGAGAAACAGGCAGAAACACAGGTACAAAGATAAATGGATTAAATGGACAAATCAAAAGACATAGGGCAGCTGAATGGATAAGAACCAACTTTAACTTATGAATGCTTTAAAGTGATCTTGTTATAGATTTTACTAAATAAGGTACACTTTTTTATATTACTTGTATCTGCATTACTGCAGGTTAAGTTTTCTTAGATTGGAATAACTTCATAATATGGGAAAATCAGGTTATTTGCAATAACTCAAAAATTGAATGCAGTTAAGGAAGAAGAAAAAAGTAAGAAAATGTGAATATATATTTCATAGAAGACATGCTATCTTTCTTATTTACTGTTACAAAATATGTGCTTATTTGTGGGTGTGTAATATATAGATTTTGTTAGCAATTTATGTTTTAAATAGCAACCAACTGGTCATGGGTGTGTTGTGAAATCAGTCAATCTTTAAGTTAGAAAAGATGCTGAGAATGAGGACCAATTTGGATGGAAGTTGTAAACTACTAAACTATGATTTGTGTATGTAGATAATATATATTCTCATATTAGAATGTAAATTAGATAAGATTCCTTTCAACTAAATCATGGAAATGTACATTTCTAGTTATGAAGGTCCCCAAATTGGGGATACTTGGGAAAAGGAATGAATGCTATAGTAAACTTTATTATTGAAATGTGAACATACCTAATCTCTACCTCAACAGACTCTTAATTAGTTCAGGGGTTGGTTTAGGACCACATGGGAAGTCAACCACAAGTTAAAAAAAAATAGCTAGAATACTATTCTACAAAATTATTTAAATCCTAGGGATTTTTATTTTTTACCTCAACTTAGTAGACATAATAATTTCTATTCTGGGGACTGGCTGAGCACGGCAAGTGCCATTATTTCTGAAGGCTTCAACTTGTAAAATATATGTAGAGGAAAAACAGAAGGTATTGAAAGAAGTAAGACCTGTGCACAGCCTAAATAAATAAATAAATAAATCTACTATTATAGATGGAAAACTCCAAAAAGAATAAGTTGTAGTTCCACTAGCTTAAAATAAAGTTGAGTTGTATTATTGGAGGGGGAGTATCTGACTCAGAAACCAAATTCATTTTTTTTTTACTATGGGTTTGTTGGCACTGTCTCTAGGACAACTTTCACAAAAGTGAGTTCTGTAATACACCATTTCTGTGATATATTTCACAAAAACAGCATTCCAGAGTAAAATAAATATGAAGAAAAAACTGCTTAATCTTGCTACAATATATCTAAAATACTATCATTTAACATGTAATAATTATGTAAGCTATTGGCATATTTTAAATTTTTTGTATTAACTCTTTAAAATCCAGTGTGTACTTTAAATATGTGTAAAAATATGTATGGGTGTAAATGTATTTTTGCATGTGTTTGGTAATATCGCAATTCACGTTACTTAAAAGAGTCATTCTTTAAACAAATGAATTAATGTAGGCATTTTGGGATAATGAAAAGAAAACTTTGTATTAATATGATTTGAGAAGCTGATAGAAGGCAGTAAATAAATGGTGAATTGTCTAAATGTGAAAGGGAAAAAAAAAGTACACATTGGTAGTTAACAGAATAGACAGGGGGACGGACGTTAAGAAGAACAAAGGAAATAGAGAAGCCAAATAACTTATTTGCATGACTCATGGACATGAACTAAGGTGGGGTCATTGCTGGAGGAAATGGGGTACTAGGTGGAGGGGGGTTAAGGGGGAAAATTGGGACAACTGCAATAGCAAAATAAATTAAAAATATATATATATATACATATAAAATATATATATACTGTACATCTGTACTCGTACAGCTGAAACACCCAACCAGATAAATTAATATTAAAATGAGGAGGTTTATGTTGCTTAGAGCTATTACTGGCATGACCAGGACACACACGCCTGCTAAATGGCTTTTCCTGTCGCACAGTAAAAATGACAGTTTTATGGTTTTGCTGGTGTGGAGAATAAATCCCTGAGACATAAAAGCGAGTGAAGTGAATGCGTGGGAAGCACCACCTGGGAGGTAAACTTCTTAGCTGTGAAAGGAGAAGCTTGAAAGAGGTCTTGTCCAGACCACAAATTACTGTGAATTTGGATGAGCACCTTACCTTTGTAAATTTACATAATTGAAAAATGTGAATAATAATAATCACGCCTAGCTCAGATGGTTGTATGACTGGCTACTTGCTTGACTATGGTTGCACGACTAGTAAGTAGTTTAGTTAGAATTTCAAGTCAGATCTGTCTGATTAAAAGCATACATTTGTATATTACAACCATGTTTTATCCTGAACACAGCTTTTATTGTTGTCGCCAGAGGACCCTGAGTCAGTAACTTAATTAGCAAATGGCCCAGAGGTGAAATCTAAACCAGCCCTCCTTTGGACACACTCCCCAAATTCACCATATAAAAAGTTGAATATTAACAATAATTTATAGAGCCAGAATATTCCATGAATATAATAAAAAAATGAATTTGGTATAAAATACAAATAATCAAGGCAAACATTCTGTGTTTTAAATATAGGTATTAAATTGCAATAATGACATTTTTTGTATTATTATTCTGAAAGTCTTTGTAATGTACCTAGAAAAGTTCCAGTAAATATTATTAGTGTAAAAGTCATTTTACAAATATGTGTTAAGTAAGTATAGTGAGATTGTATCATTCTTTTATTAACAAGTTGGTTAGATATAATGATATGGAGAAATCATTGCATTTATTGTATATATTTTATATATATTCAAAATAGAAAAATTAATGTCAATCTATTATAAGAAAATTATAAAAAGTAAAGTAAATAAATTCATAATATATTTATTATTTTACTTCCAGCCTATTTTGATTAAGATAGCATTTTTTATTCTGTAGTTATAGATGTTATTTTTCATTTTGTAAATTTCTCTAAACATGGTAACACAGGCTTTTTATATATTATACACTTTAAGTAAACAGTACATATTTAAATGGAGAGATATATTATAATTTATATTTTTCTACTAATCCTCAATTCTTTTTCCTTTTTTCTTTTTTATGTGCTTAGTAGTTTTGTAGTTTGTTAGTAATATGATAATAATACATTTGCATATAAATATTGTTAGATACTTTACCTTTCAGAATAGGTTTCAAGAGGTTAAAATATATGAATATTCTTAATACATATTACCAAATTGAAGATTCTATTTGGACCAATAATCAGTGAAATAATTTGCTGTTAAATATGAAGCATTGAAATAATTTGCTTAATTACTTGACTGCCATTTATTATTAAATAAATTAATAAGGTCAAATTTGTATAGTGGCTCATAAGGTTTACATTTAAATCTTACTTAATCTTTTTAATTTTTATTTATCAGCATATTAAAATGCATATCTAATTATAAATCTAAGGTTATGCTTAGAATGAGATAACTAGTATTATTATGCAGAATTAATGTAAGTACGGTTTAATCCAAACAAAAAACAGGTTTAAGTATACCTGTCTTACATTACTAAGTTTTCATGTGTAATTTTATTTAGGTTTTTGGCTTATGGAACATTACTTTTATTTATTTATTTATTTGTTATTCTTTATATTTTTAGAGAAAGGGCAGGGAGGGAGGAAGAAAGGAAGAGAGACATCAATGTATGGTTTGGTTGCCTTTCACCTGCCCCCAGCTACGGACCTGGCTGGAGACCTGGCTTGCAACCTGGTTATGTGCCCTGGCTGGGAATTGAACCTTTTGGTTCGCAGGCCAGGGCCTATCCTCTGAGCCACACCAGCCAGGGCCTGGAACATCACTTTTAAATTCAAAGAATACCTTGGCAGACACTTAGGATCTTTGAAAGTTTTGTTAATACTTATTAAACTACATAACTTTGAATGTTTTTCTAGCCAAATAAAATAAATTAACCATAGAAGACAATGATTCTCCATAGCCCTAAGAGGTCACAGGAAATACCAAATCTAAGAGAAATTCGTAAGATCTTACTCTTGTTACTTTGACCAAACTGAAAAACCGCCTTTTGTTGTTTAGAGAATCTAATGAAAAGTATATATGCTGCAAAGAAATAAGAATCCCTTGCAAATCACCAGGAAATCATTTAAAAACTGGAACGAAGTAATCCTTGATAAATTGGAAGGCGTATTCTGCTTTAACGGAGTCAACTTGTGAGTTGATTTTAGTGTCAATGCTCGTGAACATTAATTTCATTATGAAAGGTTATAATTTACTTCCCCCCTAGGAAGGAGAACTCTGTCCTGGATTCTATTTGCATTTCTTTTCTAATAGCCTCCTTCCACTGTTGACATGTAAAAATATTTATAGTGCTGGGAGGTCTGGTATTTTTATTTTACTCCTGTCGGTGAAAGGCAGCTGGCTTAGTAATGGCTACGAAAATGCGTGTTATTAACATGCACATCCAGGGAGGCAGGGACGAGCTCAGTGTCCCTGGATCAATGATGACGATCACACAGTGACACTGTAATTGCATTTAGATGTAGATACTAACTTTTCTCCAAGAAGTACTAATTCTGAGGCGTTACTACTTTTTATGGAGAGAGGGTATTTGAAATTTTATAGAACTTTCCAACTGGAACCAGCTCAAATGATCATTTTGATCATACAGTTTCATCCCCTCTTCTCATTTATGGCCCCTCCTGCCTTTGTCCAGGCCTGACTGGTTCTTACAGGGCTAGTGGCCCATCACCTCCCACTTCCCAGTCTCCCTTTCCTCCAACCTGTCACTATACCTGTATTGTTCATCTATTGTCACAATACGGCTTTGTAAAATATTACCCAAAAATGCTATGGCTGAAACAACCATCTTTTCACTGATGTGCAAACATTAGGTACCTTTTCACCTCCTTCCTGCACCATTTGTGTCCTGCCCCACACATTGGGAACCAGAGTTCTCTTCAAATGCTCCTCTGCGAATGTTGCACTTTTTTCACAGCGTATGTCACTGCACAATATTAATAATGGCTACTGGGATTGACCTTGGGGGTAAATTGATAAACAGGACAATGATTCCTGTTCATTACTTTATTGGATGAATTTTCTGTCTTTTGCTATTATACTAAAAACTTACTGAGATTAGTTATTTAGCCTTTCATCTGCGGGGCTTAGCAGAGTGCGTGGCGTATATTTGGTGCTCAGTGATAAAATAAATGAAAGAATAAATTGAGTGAGGAAGTTCATGGGCTTTGGGGTCTTGAACAAACCCTTTAGGTCAAGTCCTTTTGGATAGTTCTTCAGTGACTAGACTATGTAGGTGTACACCTACTATATTTGACAGTAGAGAGCATGGCTTTTAATCCTTTTCTCTATGTGATAAAATTATGCTCTATACTAATCAAGACAAAAAGGTAAACTTAGTCCATAAAATACATAAGGAAAAAAGGGAAGTTGAGTTGACATGTTAATATTAACATATTTTCAGAAGAAGGTATGTATTTATCTACCACAATAGTGAATATAAAATTTAAGTACAGTTAGTTATTTTTACTATCTTATTTTTTTTATTGGGTTCATTTTTATTTAAAGTGTACTGTTCAAATTTAATAAAATATTTCACACTGAGGAAAGATAGTACACCTTGCAATTTGGAGGTAACACTGCTATACATTTTACATTACATAAATATAAATTCAAATTGGCATTTCACTTCCCTATAGACAATTCATCCATTGCCTGACACCTGAAGCAGACCACTCCCATGACCTCTCTCTCTTGAAATGTCTCTGTACTTGCATGGAAGGCCACTATTGACCCCAGGGAAGCACCAGAGCTGTGACTGGCTTCACAACTGCCCATCTTTCTCTATCATGGACCAGGCAGTGGGCTTAGGGTGTCCCAGGAAGGGAGCTGGATCTTGGACAAGGTGGTGTATTAGGAAGCAACCATTCCCAGAACAGATATTTGCTGCCAGCCACCAGTCACCATTCCCAGGAGCTTGAAGAATGAGGGTCTCAATTTTTAAATGGGGACTTGATTGGTTCACTACTTAACAGACTGCAAAAGCCACTTTGGTAAACCTTTCAATAGAAAAGAAGGGAATTGAAATCTATGAAATCCTGGTAATAGGTACTAGGTAGTTGATTATTTTGAATGAATTGAGGTTTCCTTTCTGAATATTTTTGAGAGATTTTTAAGTCTGAAACTAGGAGATATAATGGTGTGAAGGAAAATAGATGGGTAAATAAATAGGTCAGTAGTTTCTATTTTTATCTGTCCATTAATATCATTAACCTTTGTATAGAATTCTTTTTCCCAATTGCAGGGCTCTATAAGTGAATTTTATGCCATCAATATACTGCTTGCAAAACTATTCATTTTACCAACAATTAGCCTTCAGTAGTGTCTACTTCTCCCTTTAAAATCCCATTTTCTTTAAGTCTTCAAAAATATTATTCTCCTTCTACGGGCATTAAATGACCCCTTCAAATGATTAGTATTGTCAATGGCCAATAGAATCCAGGGGTCCCTACATTTATTTTCCAAATCCGTCTTTCATTATGCCATTGGAACATTTTATTCCATCACCTTCATGTGACATAAAACAACCTCCTATCCACCGCTTCTCAGTTATAGGTGTCACTCGGCTGCCTTAGCATCCATCCATCCACAGCTTCTACCTACCTCTGGGCCGCTGCTCTTCCTCTCACCCGCCCTTAGAAACCCACCCCACTCAGTCTAAGCAGAGATCCCTTCCTCCTTTTCTTTAGATCACATATTTTAGGAAACAGGGGATTGCAAATTCTTTGTTCCCCCTCTGAGATGTAGATCTTTTGAACACTCTCTTGCTGGTGCTAGGAATTCAGGACTGTCTTTTTCACTGGCCTTTCCCAAAGCTGCCTCTTTGAAATGCAGCCATCAAAGACCACCCCTCCATCTCCCCACCCCACATCTACAGGCACCTTGCTCCAAGTGGTAAGACAGCCTCCTGTCATGAAGGTATGAGAGTCCCTTTTCTTTGTGTCCTTCCAATCCGCAACCACAGATGAACCGTGATACTGACCCTAGCTCTTAAAATTTCTCCTTGCCTCCTTGTTTCAGTTAAGACTCTAATCTGGTCTCCTTCCCCAGCCTGCCATAGACTTGAATAAAGCCTTTGTTTTGTTAACTTGGGCCCATGTAATTTTTGCTTTGAAATGCTATCAATCTTCCTAACTCTTCTCATAACTTCTAATGTCTTATCTGTATTTATTTTGTATCTATTTGTGTCACTCTTGTTAAATTCAAAATTACTACTAAACTTTTGTTTAGATGATCAATTTAATTTAACCAAGTCATATTCATTTCCCTTTTAAGTGGATAACAATATTAAGAAGTATTTATGCAATAAATTGAAGCACTGTCATGGATATTAATGTGATTTTAATGAAAACTCCTTCAATTCTCTTTTAATTTAATTACTAATTATTCCAGCCATCAAGCTCTACCTGTGGACTTGTTATCCTTAAACAGGAATATGGAGAGATTGTTTAATTTTCCTTTATTTAAACACTTTTATTCAGCTCATAAGATGCAAAATGACTAAGAGTAAATAGAACTACAAATTAACTACTGGGAAAGAATAGCATTAATGTGCAAAATGCCAGATATTAAGGGTTGATGGAACTAGAGATAAAAACTATTCAATTCATATTTTCAAAGCACTTGAGAAATTTGATTAAAACCTACCTTGTTCAGTTTGCAGACAGAAAAAGGCAAAATTAAGATAACCTAAACATGAATGTTCCAATATTGACAATAATGATACTGGCACAACAAAAACCTGATTCTAAAGTCTGTGATCTTTGCATTATTTCCATGAAATTTTTTTCTTCCCCAAACATGTTTAATGAAATAGCTTTAGTAAAAGTAGTAAAATGTGCATGTTTTCTAAAACCTTCAACCTAGGACCAATGGGGACATGGAAACACAATGGGATTATTGCACTATGTTTCCATGTTTCCATTAGTCCTAGGTTGAAAGTTTTAGAAAACATGCACATTTTACTACTTTTACTAAGTAAAAGTACTTTTACTACTTTAAAACTACTTGGTCTTGGCAAGGTCATGACCTGTCTCAGGAGAAAGTCAACACAAAGTGGTGATGGATTCATCCAAACATTATCTTTATTGCCTTCCTTAGACCAAGACATCTGGAAAATCCCACCTGTGTTTTAGCTCTATAATCCTCCCGCGTTCTACTAATTCTTCACGTTATAGTGAAAAACAAACAAACACAAAACCTGGTTTCTCCTTCTTCTAGCCACATATCCAATATTACTTGGCCCCTGTTATGGGCGAAGCACCCACCCTACTTAGTGGCACATAAGAGTGAATTAGCTCTATTTCCTACTCTTCTGCACCAGACCATGAGTAGGGCAGGGAATAAGGACAAAGCTAAAGGGCAGTGGGAAATTCAAAACAAGCCCAAAGCTGTAACTGTCTAAAGAAACAGCAATAGTTGCTCACATTAACCTTGAAGGACCCTGCTTGGTCATTCTGGAGTTTTGGGTAGTCTTATCTCTCTCTGCCTATATTGAGGAAAGGATGCCTTATTCCATTGCATCACAAGGTAAACTTGATGGATGTTGCTTTTCCATGAAATTCTGCATGCACAAAAGAAGAAAGCATATCTAAGCTGGGAGGACCAGGCCAGGTTCCAGCAATACCAAGGTCCAGCTGTCAGTGCCAAACCAGTTCCGTGCAGTCAGGGACTGCTGTGCTGTTCTCTTCTCTGTCTCAACACATCACACAGCGTATGTCTTGCATTAAAACTATGCTTGTCTCTCGCTAGCTTTTGAGATCCCAGAGAACTGCTGCAAATTTTTATTCTCCTTTTTATTACTCATAACCTATACTACTAGACAGCCCAGATAATGTGCTAAGAAACTGTTTATTTAAATGGGCGTGAATGCAAAAATGGCACTTTCTACTGTGGTACTGAAAGAGTTTAGATCAACTGTGAGGATTAGCCAAATGGCAAGTTTAGAGGGACCACAGTGTCTGCACAAGATCACCCTAACCGTTGACACCCACTTAAAGTTTACAAGGTTCCCTAACCTATTACTGAGTTTGATTATTCACTAGAAAGACTCACAGAACTCTCTGAAAGCTGTTACACTCACAGATAGGGAAAGGATGCAGATTAGGACCAGTGAAAGGAAGAGAGGTGTGGGGTAGAGTCTAGGAGTTCCAACACAGAACTTCTGGGGCTTCTCCGAGTGCACCCAACAGGGAAACTCTTGTGAGCCTGGCTCTCAGAATTGTTACTGGAGCTTTATTTTGTAAGTATGATTAACTGATTGATTGATGTCATGTGGTTGATCTCAGTCACTCTGTCATCCACACTTCATTACTCAAAGCCCACACTCTAAATAATATTGTTGCTTCTGGCATACCCAGTCCACAGCCCCCACTCTAAATTATAGTGCTCTTAGCTGGCTGCCTCAAGGATTCCAGGCAAACATAGGTTACCAGCCAGCACCCAAGGGTCAAAATCAGATTTCCTCTGAGTTAGTTAAATGCTTTACTACAGAGGCTCTCATATCAAATACTTACAACATAAATTCATCTATATTTCCATATCTTGAAGTACTATCCTCATCCTAATAACATACCATAAGGATCGCTAATTTCAGAAAAATCATAGCGCATGGAAAAACAGATCAGAAACAGATCTGAAAATTATAGTTCAGATAAGGAAAGTAAAATCTAGAGAGAGGAAGTCCATTGCCACAAACAGTTTGAAGGGTTCAACTGTATTTTATTCTCTCTCTTGCTTTCTTCTGCTCTTTCCTTTTCATCCTCAGCACTGAATACCAACTTTCAGCCATTCTTTTTCCCTTCTGGTGTAAGCCATTCAAATTAGGAGCTTTCCATGATTCATAATGCCTGTTATTTCTTGAAAATAGTGCTGCTCTTTTTGAAAATGCATGTGGTCACTCTACAACATGAAAAGATCTCAAAGGCATTCTGGGATTTTTCTCAGTTCTCACAAAGCCCATTTTTCTAGGTTGACATGAGATTGGAGGTTGCCCTTGTCTATGGGTGTCTCCTGATCCCTGAAAATGTCCATGGGGCATTTTCAATTTCATATAGGAATTGCTTATTGAGCTGAACTGGATATGATATTTTGGATGAATCTGTGCATTGGCTTTCATTGATTAAACTGGGTAGTGTTGTGTTTGATTGTGAATGTGTACGTAGGGAGTAGAATGAAAAAGTGGTTGTTCCTGAAACCTCGTAGTCTAACATCATCCATACATTGAACATTTACTAATAACTACCCATTGCACGATGCTGTGGTCCTATTATGATTGTTATCAAAATAAGAGGTGTGATCCTTATATTCCAAGTTTAGGATACAAAGGTTATAGATCTATGCTGTGAAAGTACAACTATTAACTTTAAACTAGGTATATAAGAATTGTTTTATAAAAAAATTTTAATTCTTAGACGTCAATGATCTTTCAAAAGTGATTTTTGAAATTAATCATTTTTCAATGAAAGGTGAAATAATTAGTGGAATTTCAAACTATCTCTCCCGAGCTGCTCTTTATTTATTTATTTTAAAACAAGGACAGGTGTTTAGATGAATTACACTTTCCTCAAGCCAATCCAAAGAGTTTCTTATTTTTTGCACCCAGCATAGCTTAATATTATGCACGACTGGCAGCTCCCCTCAACATTTTCCCAGTTTTTTACTGTTACACTTTGGTGATTTCAGGATTCCAATATGTACTTCATGTCAAATTATATCAATGCAATGAAGTTAGACACATTCATCAAAAGTTTTAAGAATATCAACACTGTAAAGATAAGTCCATGAATTTAAATTTGTCATTAAATATTATCAGATGAGCCAAATGGTATTTCCAGTTAATAATCCCAAGAAAGAATTTTCACCAGACAAGCTGTCACTACTAAGAGGCTGCATGATGAATGAAAAGAACAGAATATGGAACTGGGGTCTGTTCTCATTTAAAATCTAACAGTCACCAAATCTATGAATTAGGCAAATGAATTGCTACACTATTAAAGTTACCACCAATGGAAAATAATATCTTTGCATAGTTCTCATGGTGTTATTTTTCAGGCTCATTGGTAAAAATGAATAAATGTTTGTGAAGTACTTTGAAGATGCTAAAAATCACATGTCATTGTGATTTTTCTTGATTAGTCCTATGAATAAATGGAGATTTACATGGGATAGAACAGGCTAACTGGCTTAATTAGAATAGAATTACCATTCCTTAAACAATAATATTAAGTATGCATTGAATGAAATAATGAATAACAATGAACAAGATTTTAAAGGACTATAAGAAGTGATTAAGTTTTCACTACCTTTGACTACAAACAAGGAAGAATATCATAAATGATTAAATAAAGAATTAATTTGGCCTTGGTTAGGTATGGGGGATGCAACAAATGTACATCTTAAATCCAAAAGCAAGTTTCTGTGCATTGTCTGACATAAAAACAGAAGAGTTAAGGTTAAAAAAGTAAAAAAAAAAAAAAAATCAAAGGGGTTTATTTTATTCCTTAAGTAGATAGGGTCTTTGGTACTAATGAGAACATGAACAGAAAGATTTTTTCACCTTGTCATCTAAGTAGGTAATAAGTTCTATTAGTCATTCTCATTAAAACACAGGCACACACACACACACACACACACACACAAATACTGATCTAGTATCTACCTCCCACATTCACCATTCATCATTCACCAATGGAAATATATTCACCATTATTTCCTATAGGTCGGCATTGACTCTTTCCAAGGTCATTACAAAAATATCAACACTGATCACATTGCTTCTATCCCCAAATCTTCCAAATACTTGTTACTAATTTTTTTCTGTTATTGAAATAATCTCTGCATCGTGCAAACAGAATCATGCCACAACCCTGTCTAAAATTATTTTAAAATGCTCTGTTAACAGGATCAATCTTTACATACATGGGCTGGACAAATAAAGATTCTGCCTCTCTAGTTAGTACTAACTATTTACATTTAACTTCCAATCTTTATTTTACAGTGATATCAGACTACTTGTGCAAAAACCCAATAGTACTTTTATACACCTTGGATTTTCCTTATGTCTTTTCCTCCACTCAGATTTCTATCTTCAGATACGTGCAACTGGAAAACAAAGTCTCACATCAAAAGCCTAGGAATTTTGAAGTCTTCCTATATTTACCCAGGAAAATCATTCTACAGCATCCTCAATGCTCTCATTGCCTCGTATACATTTCTTAAAAAAAAGGAAATCATTGTTTTGTCTACTAAGTAGCCTATATCATGATTCATTTATTTATATTCTTATCTAAACTTCAGTTATTGTCCAAAAGGCATTTGAGGTGATCGCCTTTCATATCTCTTGAGGCCTCTAATTACACAATCTTTTTATCTCCAGTTCCTGGCATAGTGCTTAATATATGTATATCGGGTACAAATGAAAAAATTACAATAAGGTAAAAATGGAATAGAAAATAATAAAAAAGCCTCAGCTTAAGAAAGTCAGTAATATTTTAATTATATTAATAATAAGGAAACAGGTAATAATTGCTTGAGTGCTCATTATAAAATTTTCCTTAATAGCATCTGTGATCATAGGGCTAATTAAAGACTAGAGTGAATATCCTGGTCTGAGAAAGTTATGATTGATGGAAATTTATATACACACACACACACATACAAACATACATACATCGGGTATATCAGATATAATATAAAGTGGCCTTTACTCATTCTGGTCTGTTTTATTTTATTTGTCATTGGTCTCATTTCTTTGGAAACAATAATATACATGTTCCTACTTAAACCACAGTGCTCATCCTTGATTATAAAAGAAAGCAAGCAATGAAGAGAATTAATATCTACTGTGAACAATAATCTTCCAGGCCCTCCCCCAGAGGCCTTGCATTTGTAACTTCAATTCCTCTTTCTGACGAATCTGTGAAGGAACCCCAGCTCCCAGTTTGGAGATAGAAGTGTGGCCAAGACGGGAATAAGGATACCTGGCTGGCACTGACAGATGTTTAATAGGCCAGAAACTACATATCAGTCAGCAGCCTTAGGGCATAAGAAAGAGTCATCACTCTTGAGTGAATTAAGTAGCCTTAGGTGGTAGAGGAGAAACCATTTCAGGAAATGTTCCCAGGGGAGGTATTAAAAATCCTCCCCTGGCCCTGGGCATGTGCTCATTTCTTCCCCAGCAACAAGAATCCGAGAGCAGCAGATTAAACATTCTGATTGGTTGCGCGTTGCTGGATGATTTAGAAGTATCTTCGAAGAAATAATGGGATGTGTTTCTGAATCTTATAATAGACACATGCTTCATCTTGATTACCTACTTGATTCCAACAAGGAGGAATAGAAGGGACTATGATAAGCTGACCAGCCAACAGTGCCATCAATCTCAGACCCAGCCATGACGCAGGGGCAATAAACGAACTGCCATTTGTTATACCCTAAAAATTACTGGAATGGAAAAGGCCAGTTTTTCTCTTTAATGTGGCCTAGCAAGGAAGGCGTGTGGCAAGATCTACTACCTCTGTGCTTCAGACACCGGTCATAGAACCAATGAGTATTTACTAACTCCCTCTCCGTGCCAAACTCTGAGGAAAAAAACCTGGGGACAAGGAAGCAATTAAACAACGTCCATTTCTGCTCAGAAAGGTGCTCAGCTCAGTGTCGGGGGAAGGCAGGTGGGCTGGGAAGTAAAACGCAGTGTTAAATGTTGTAATGGCGGTAAGAAAAGGTGAAAACAAAGGTTGGGACACCGGTGGACGCAGTCCCCTGACTACCGCAGGGCACAGCGCCACGCTTACCAGCTTTCATTTTCATGGCGGAGATTATGCAAAGTTACCCCAATTACAAACAAGGGAACTGGGACCTCAAAAAATACCTATATACAAAGTCGCGGGGGGAAAAGTGGGCCAGTCCACTTGAAACCACATTTCCATAGCTTCAAAACTGGACTTCGAGGGGGTACCCTGCCTCTCGAGAGCTGATTCATGACTACTTCAGGCATTGTGATGTACTTGCCCACATTCTACAGCGGAGCCCTTTTATTTCTTGTTCCAGTTACTGTCGTGCCAACTCCCCTGCTCCATGCCTTCGTAACTTTGGTCACATTAGGAAACATCTCTAGGTTCCTTTATTAAAGGTGGCTACTACAGCTATCACCGTGCCGTGTTGTAAGGAATCAACGAGGCCTGTGCTGCCGATCAGGGGTTGGCAAACATTTGCTGGAAAGACACAGGCAGGAAATACTGTAGGTTTTGCAGGGGATGATGAGTTGGTAACAACCACTTGACTAGGATGCTGAAGCATGAGAACAGTGATACACAAGCAAGTGTTTCTGTAAAGAAAGGCAAATTTACTTGCAAAAATAGGTGGAGAGCCAGACTGGGCCTGCAGGCCTGCTATAAACTATGTGCTGAGTTATTTACTATTAGTATTAACTTTTTTAGAAAGATTTATTTATTTATTATTTTTATAGAGAGGGGGAAGGGAGAGAGGCAGAGAGGGAGAGAGACATCTATGTATGGCTGCCTTTCACCTGCCTCCAGCTACAGACCTGGCTGGAGACCTGGCTGGAGACCTGGTTATGGGCCCTATCTGGGAATCGAACCAGCGACCTTTGGATTCACAGGCCGGCACCTGTCCACTGAGCCACCAGCCAGGGCTGTGCCAGTATTAATTTTTAAGCTTGAAAAATGTGGATTCTAAGTGCCTTATCTAGGGTTGAAGATACTTATTAGGGTTAAAGCTTGCCTCCACAGCTCTAAGTTCAAACCCAGTGGTCTCTGCAAGGGCACCTGGTACAACTCCAACGACCTTTCTGATTTGCCTCTGAGGGGCACCTCGTCATTACATACGTGTCATGAGAGCTGAGGGCCCCTGTTCCTTTTCCCACTCCAGCTGCTTACTCACTGAAGCGGAAGAACAGAGCATGTAGATGGAAAAACTCTGTCGATAACAAACGTGAAGATCACCAATTTTCACCGACTCTGAAGATTGTCACGCAGAGGAAAGGTATTAAGCGAAATGACTGTCATAGCTTTGACTGTCATTTGCAATTAAACTTCAAACGGTGTGGCATGAAACAAGGCGTCCCTTGAACAGTTCAGTCATTCTCACATCCACGTCTCTGATGCCCGGCGGGAAATGTTCAAACTCCCGCTGACACTTCGTCATTGAGCTCCACGCACGAGCTGTGGTTCACACCCACCCCGGCCAGCACGTGGCACCTTGTCAATGATCACAGGGGTATTCTTGGCTCTCATCACTAGTAACATCTCGTATTTCTTATTCAGTTTTACTATTGGTAAAGCCCTAAGGCCTTTCCAGTATCGTATTTCTTTGATGTCATGCACACTATCCCGGTTAGTTATTTTATGCGGGTATCAACTCTTACGCCGATAAGAGTCACCCATGGAAGCCTGGACCTCATGTTATGGGATGAAGTAAATTTGCCTCTAAAGAGACTGGGTTTGAATCCAGCTTCTGCTTGGAGTGAACTCGGGGACCCTGGGCAAATATAGGATTTCTCTGCTCTCGCTTTTTTATCTATAGAATTGAAAAAGCATCGTATAGTAGCATTATTAAGAACATACAGTAGAAGACAACAAATGCTAAGAATCTTGCTGCATGCCTGTAACAATATTTTCTTACAATACGTTCTCTTGTCTACTTCATTTCCTGATATCAGCTTGCAAAGAGGAGGTCCTTGTGTTTGTTAATTGTTTGATGAATATGCTGTAAGAGATGTGAATATCAATTGTACACTCGATGTTCATAAAAACAGCTTCCTAAAATTGGTTTCCATATTCTTCCTCTGTCTTAACCACAATATAATAATAATAATATGGCAGCTATAATACAGAAATACTCAGTCATGCATATTGTGTTATGTGGCCTTTAATGTACATTTTAAATTTCATTCTATTTTCCTCAAATCACATGCTCTTTATACATATTATTTTACTTACTGCAATATTGCATTTATTTGGGTCTTTATGTCTAAATAGATTCTCTAGGTTTATCTACTTTATTTATTTATCATTGCACATTTTTCAAAGCAATTCCACTTCTGCCTTCATAAAAGCTCACCGAAATAAGCAAGGCAGGGCTTTATTCATCTGATTTCACACAGGGAAACATGCAGATAGAATTATAGTAACATGCACAATAGAAGTAGAACTTGGGTATCCTGAGTCTCAGTTCTTAAAATATGCACTGCTATCTCTGTTGCCATTGTAAGTGCAAGTCAAGGAAAATATAAAGAAAGAAGAGTATGAGATACGCGTGCAAAGAAAACACCTGTCCATTTCCAACCATGCTATCGCATAAGGTAGGAGTTCCTTCTTTCTTTCTGCTACATAGTGTTCCATTGTGTAAGTAAGGCAGGCAGCAAAAGCCAAATACCATATGATCTCACCTAATACAGAAAAGTCATGAACAAAACAAACAGCCAAGCAGAATGGAACCAGAGACATGGAAACAGGGAGCAGAATGATGGTGACCAGAAGGGTGGAGGGAGGGGAAGAGGGAGGAAGAGAAGGGGGAGGGTTTAGTAAAGGAGCTACTGTGAAAGACCCATGGCCATGGACAACAAGGTGGGGGTTGACTATGGAAGAGAGGATGGGGTGGGTGGGGCAGGGGGGAACAATGGGGGGAAAAGTGAAACAACTGGAATAAAACAACAATAAATTAATTGAAAAAAGGAAAGAAAGGAGCTGTGCTAAAGCATCCTCGAGATATGGTTCTACCTTCAAGCAGCCCACATACTCAGCTGCTTCATTTTCCAAGATGACCAATTTTGAGGAGGTAAAACATAATTAGCCATATTTGAGCAGACACACCTAAGAAACAAATTGCCAGACAAGTGGATGGTTTGGATGGTTTTCTTTCACTTTTACAACTTACGTAATTGTTTCCTAGACATCAATTCCTACCACGGACGCCTGGGAGCTGTGCCTGATTTCTACAAATGCTGACATCATGTGAATTGAAGTCCAACATTGTTTTACCCAAAAGGTATTGTTATAAATATTTATTATACCTTTTTATAGATCATAAAATTGAGACACAAATAGGTTAAGTGACTGTTTCAAACTGATATCTGCTAGCCAGCATATTCAGAATTGGAACCTAGGAATTCCCTCTCTCTCCGGCCCACAATCTTAACTGCTGTAATATTTTGATTCTCTAATGACGTCATTTAGTATCGCAAATGCCCAGTTGCCTAATTTAAGCAAAGGTGTTTTTTGTTGTTGTTGAATGTATTGGGGTGATGGTTCACTTTTTGGCTTACTTAGTTACACTAAGCAGTGGTCTCCTTCACAAATGCTGAGAGTCACTTAGCTTGCCCCAGTTTCTGATGAAAAAAATATCCTCTTACAGAGGATACTGGATGAAACGTAGCTCCACTGGAATTTACAGATTGAGGGAAATGCTTATGCCACCCCTGTGCTCTCCTTCTAAACAGCCCTGTCCGGGAGGGTGGGAAACTTGAGACCCAGTGCCTTGAACACGGTGCTGTCACTCAATTAATCGCGGAATGTAATAGACTTCCCACCCTTTCATTAGGCCTTTCTTTTTCTAAAACCAATTTGTCATCATTTTTTTAATAAAGCAGTTTCTTTCAGGAAGCTCCGTTCTAAATTTGTATCTTTCCCAGATGACTCGATTCAGTCTTTTGAACAGGCAGTGATGAGCCATTAAGTGGCTATAAAGCATGTCCGATTAATCAAGTCAGGGGTGGGTTGATTTATCCTTGTCAGCTTCAGGCCCACGTTTGTCAAGTGTCCCTTTCAAAGGTCACTGGCAAAGGTGAGTGCCCTTCTCTCGTACAGGATGCTGCGGTAAGAAGCACAGTGAAAGGTCTGCTGGGATCAAGGAGGAGTCGACTGCTGGTTTCATCCAGAGCAAATGATGAACAGGCCCGGCCAGCACACGTGGGCTGGGTTTCCTCTCCGCCCTTCCAGCTTCCTCCCCTGAGGGCTTTATCCACCCAACTGTCAGGGGGTCCTGCGAGGCTGATTTCAAAGAAGACCGAGGTCTGGGGAATGGGGGCTTCAAATGGAGGGAAGAAAATGAATGATGTCCTTTTATGAAGAAGCTTCTCATTTTTTGGTCATGCTAACAGTTCTGTTTGCTTTCCACGACTGTGGTAAACATCTTTTCACATGTAATTCATCCTCTCTCCCTCCCTCCCTCCCTCTCTCCCTCCTTCCCTTCGAGACTGAACCCTAAATATTTCTTGTTTCCATTACATGTAGAGCCCATGCAGTTTATCCTGGTGGGGAGCAGGAAATCATACTGCAGTCCACTTAGCTCTGGGTTTCGAAGGTCTCGTGAAAATAAGCACGAAGAAGAAAGCAGTGAAGTGCTGTTAAGCCTTTCTTTCTGCTTCCTTGTCTACGAAGCTGCTTGGTGTGCTAATCATGTCTCATTTCCAAGAGCACAATCTTTGCTCGGCCAGTCTTTCTCCCCTGCCACGGGAAAATGTCCACGTGAAAATCGACTTTTAAAAAAATATTTTGCGGCCAGTTCACCATTTGTGGTGGTGTGTGTGCATTCATTTGTCTTTTTTTTTTTTTTAAAATAAGTTAATGCTATTCCTCTGTAATTACTTCCCTTTCCCCCTTCCTCTGTGTGTATCAGCCTCAACTGGAATAGACAGAGAAGGGCATCATTAATGAAAGCTTTGATGACACAAACGGCTGTCTAGGGGTGGTTCCCACAAATGGCCTCAGGCATGAGGGTGAAGGGGGTCAACATACAACTGGCCTTTCTTTTGCCCATTGTTTACCTGGGATTAGGGGTGGGAGGATGTCGGAATCTGGAAATATCCACCTGAAATATGTATGATTCTGTTTATGCAAAGATACCCTACAAGTTAGCAGTGCCCCATGGTGAGTGCTTACGATGAGATTCTACATGAAGCAAAGGAAAAAGTTCAAGTGTTTCCAAGCCCCTGATTCATATAATCTGCGCTTGGGCCCCTATTGATAGATATCTTGTGGCCACAAATAACTTTTCGCACAAGTAAGTCTTAATTCTGGTATCTTATACAAAGATTATTTATGTGATTTGAATGTCACATTTAACTCTGCCTTCTGTATTTCAGCTGACAGCCCTACTTATATTTTATGTTCTCCAGGAGACTCTTTCAAATCCAGAATTAATGAATTCTGGAGCAATATTAATTCTTTCTTCTTTTTTCCCTTCCAGCTACAGTTGAACTTATCTGGAACATTTTATAGTCACTTTCATAGCTGCCTCCCATTTACTTTGTGAACCTCTAAACAGTAAATATTATGCCTTATTCATCATTTTCTGTCCTCAGCATGAGGGATCTCTTCCCTTCTCACACATTTATCACTGTACCTGCTCAGATCAGTGGCTCTAAAGGAATGAGGTGACAGCCATTTCTGCTTCCTTCCCCAGTGAATTAAAAAAAAAAAGATTCTAAAAAGATGTTCATTTTTGAATGCTGATACACTCTGCTAATAAAAAACTTTGTAAATTTGAATTTACAAAGCACATTGTGGGTTGTAATTTGCACTATAAAAAGATTCTTTCCATGATTCCATTAAAAAAAATACTATTCACTAGATGGTTTAAAAGGGTTTGATTTGTTTAAACTCAATATACTCTCAATATGCAAGTTCAGAATAAAGTTCAGCTAGAATACTTTCCTTTACCCAAATATGATTTATTTATAGCACCCACTAAAAAAAATCCAGCTGCTTTGAATGTAAAAAACAATAAGCATCTCTAAACATTTTCAAAGCAAAAGAAAAAAATATTACAATGCTTCTCTCACCGAGACATATCATGCATTTTTAAAAATTCCTTGGAGCGCCCTTTTAAAATTTTCAACACCAACAACAAAAGTTTAAGATAGTGCATTCCTGTTTATTATAATCCCTCAATGGTCTGATTCAGTTCACTTATTTACCATGTACAGACTGATTACCTTCCAGCACAAAAATGATCAATCAATATGTTGCATGGAACTTTTCAGCTGTCCCTGTCACCAATTCTAAACTCTTCAGTGTCATACAGAGGAAGATGGCCACATAATTGAGTCCCAAATCTGAGACATTTTGAGAATTAAAGATAATAAAAACAATTAACGTATTTATTAAGTCATTATTTGTATACCAGAAACTAATTTTAAGTAAACAAATCCAGTTAAAAAAATTAACTTTATATTGTTCATAACATAGCAATAATATAAAAGCAATAATCTTGGAACATGTTCAGCATATTTTAATCAGTTTCTTAAGTCATTCTGCTGTTATTAATTGCATGTTATTGGTATTTCATTGAGCAAGTGCATATTTTCCATACAGTTTTAGTATTTTAAGCACTTTTTATTAAAAAGTTGCAACCTTGTTTAAAGTTACATGTAATAATTGAAAAATAATATTTTTGCCTTCTTCAGCTTACTCTGCTATGCAGACCATGTTCCTAATAGAAAATATTACCTATATAAATGCTGAGACAGCTGTGAGTTCAAAACAAATTATATTAACAGAAGATAACCTCAATTCTATTATTTTTGTGTGAGAAAAATATGAATATTTAGATCCTAATATATTCATGTTAACTATTCTTTTGCTTCTAGTCAGTGGATCTTTCTTTGAAATATAGGTTAATAAAACAAAACCTGTCAAATTAGTGGTAGCTATAATTTTTTAATGCTTCTTAAATTAAATGTTAAAAATCATTGGCTTTTTCAATTTCACTTTACACCTATAAAATACAGATGTACCTATTAAAAATAAGAGTTCTATCAGAAGGATCTTATAAAAGTAAATGTATTTTAAAATGAAATTACAAGCCTCCAAAATTCCTTATATCATGTGGCTTGCAAAATTAAATCTATTCAACTCATCACCTGTTTTGTAAAGAACATTTTCAATGACTTTTCACTTGTGAGCTTTATTTTTAATAACCACAATTTGCTAAAACCATAAAAACGGAACCTTTTGCTCCTAAAGTTGATATAATTCCTCATTTTTTATTTAAAAAAAATTTCAGCTCATGATCTTTCTCCAGTTTTTCAGTGTACATGAATCATTTTGCTATGGTTGTTGGCAGAGTTCTTCACATAAACTTTCTGCAGTTATTCTCCCAAAATAAGAGAGTAAATTTCACAAACAGAAAATAAGTTTATTATTTCTCTGACTGATCCAGTAAAAATAAATCCCCTACCATTAGATAATAGTCTTATGCAACTATCAGTTTGGAGTGGTCTAAGGGAGGGCACCCTAGGATTGGGTAACGTTGAAATATTTTTGCGCGCACATAGCTCATAATTAGGCTTGAATAACATTCATAATTTCATTTCCAAACCACATAGGTGAAGATACTGAGGGTGAAAATTTGAATAGATCAAACAAATGGATTCATTTCTAATGAGTTGGGGTTGGAAGGCTCATGATGCTCTGGTCTCTCAGGTCAAGAAACTGACAATAAGGACTGTACCCCCTTTTCCACAGTCATGGGCTCAGTCTGAGGGGGGCCATCACCTCACCCCTGGAACTCTGAGGCTGTAAACACTTTCTGATCTCCTCTGCCTTTACTTTCTCTCAATGGCAAGCACTGTAACTATATTTTAATGGGATTAAAACCTTTTGCCCTATATTTTTTCCTCAGTCAATGTCTTCTGGTTTCATACCCATTCCCAATGCGCTTATGTTATAGGGATTTTATTAAATGTATTCTAAATTCTGACTATATAGCTGGTGTGTTGCATCCTTTTTAAGTTACAGATTTGCTTAAGGCTCCATATTTATAGAATAAGGCCATTTCATCCACAGGGTGGACCATTGATTATGTATAGTTTATCTGTTTTTTAAGTAGCTCTGTAGGTGATTTTCAGGTAATTCCAGCATTCTAACCAATATATCTCCATGATTTATGCTGTATTTACTCCCCTTTGCCTCACAAACACTTCAAAAATCCATCCACCCCTGCAACCTCTGAGTATTAGGCATCTCAAGAAAAAAAAAAAGTACATCCTATAAGCACATTGATTATTGTCATTAAAAATCTATGCTCCTACTCAAACTCTGATTTAGAGTTCCTTCAGTCATGTTCTTTTTTAGTAAGTGTGCTGGTCTATTCTTTCAACCTGCTTCTTCAATTATTTAAGATCTATAAATGCCTCACCCAGCATTTTCCTTTCTCTGTTCAGATGGATTTGTCTCTGAACCTTCACCCCCTGCGTGGACTTACATCTGCCCCCTTCCCTTATTTCAGTAGAGAGAAGAAAGATCTATTCTTCCAACCAAGACTCTCTGCCCTGGTCTTCCGTTATCCCATCTTACAAAGAACTGACTTTGTTCTGTTCTATTAAGCCTCTGCCCTTCTGCCCATCTATGTCTACCGATCCTTCCCAAAGGCATTTAATGTTCAATATGATCGCTTCTTCCTACAACATGGGTAATATTCAAACAACAACCACAGCTACTTTTATTCACTGACCCATATAGTTTTCATTCTCGGTCCTCTTCATATATTTTAAAATTTCTACTGAAATTCTTCTATCCACCTGCCCCAGCAAACGCTTTGATTTCCAGTCTTGATCCTGTGTTTCCCCTCAGTGGCATCTCACCGGCTGATCACCGTTCTTTTTTGTCGCTGCTCTCACAGGTGCACCCATGAAGCCACACCCTCGGAGCCTTTCTGTTTTCAAACCCTTTCGTATATTCCCCCTGTGTTTATTCTACGTAGTGTTCAAATCAAAGTTTCTCAGAGTACAATCCATTCTTTCTCCTCACCCTTCCCTACATTGTCTTTCTCTCACATAATCTGATTGAGTGAGTCTCCCTTGAATAGAAGAATGTAACTTCTCTGAGGGCAGGGATACGTCTTACTTTCATATTTCTTACACGGCAACTAGCAGGTTGTTCAATACATTGTAAGCATCAATGAATGTCTGTTTCATAAACAAGTGAATAGATGAATGTTCATTGTGGATACAATGGAACCACCTTACTTATTATTTTTTGTAATTATCTTAAACTCTGTCCATTTTCTCACGTATAACATTCTTTGGGCTGTTTAAGTCCTTTTAAGTCATGAAAATTCAATAAAATTATTTGTCATGTGCATCATGCCCAACAAAGACTCAGTACATAACTGACCCTGTTCAGTTTGCCCAATTTCTGTATTCACAAGTGAGATTGTCACAGCCCAGTGAGGTCCAGCTTCACAGACTGACTGATGAACTAGAGGGAAGGCAACCAGGCAGGAGACCAAATAAACTCTAAAGTATCAGAAGAGGTGGACACTGTTAGAGTCGGTTGTCTTTACATGGAAAATACATTTGCAAGAAGAATCAAACCCACTTACAAAAATAAGGAATGCTCACCATCCTTTTGTTTGAACAGGTATTGAACAACTTTTCTCATAAAACTTAGCCTGTTTCATGGAACTATCTGGAAAGAACATTAACTATTGATGAGGTATTTAGGAAGCTAAGAAGGTAAACAGGATATTTCTGCTATGAGGTAGTTTCTAAGAACAGCAATTTTCTTCCTTCAAGTCAATGTAAAGACTTAATCAGAGAACAACCCAGAAATCCAGCTTGATTGGAACTAGACTCAACTTTAAGGTAAACAATCTCAACAAGCTGAGCATTCCCTCATTGTGCATCTTCCTAAAGAGGAAAGGAGAAAAGAGGGAAAATATCACTGACCTGAAATGAGGAAGTCACCTCTAAGGTTGAGTTTGGCTCTAATTGAGATTGGATCACATGATTCCAATGACCGCTTACAGATCTGAAACTCCTTCAGTGTATGATTGCAATGAACCCCTGCCCAGGGTGGCGCCTTAATAAGACTGAGTGCCACTCACCTTATGTTATTCCTTCACCTTATGTCATTACCAAGAAATCAATTGTGTGAATGTGTGTTTTGCTTAATATTAGAGATTTAAAAGATACTTTATTATAAACACCTAGATACAGTGCTTCTAAATTATAGTCATACTAAAGAACTAAATATATAAATCACTTCTTCCCGTGCTCATATTTCTCATAACACATAGATTAAAACTAAAATTATCTTATACCTGAACTTCACCAAGAGACATCTTAAGATTCACATGCACACAATCATGGTATCTACATGAGGTGATGTCTAATGTGGCAGTATGCCTTAATATATATATATTAATGCAATCCCATTTCAATAGAGTTGGAAAGATCAGAGACCACCATATCTTAGAAGGTATTGCCCCTTCTCCCAAAGTATTTTCTACAAACCAATGCTTCACTTGAGCTTTAACGGCCTTATCCAAATTTCTGTGATCCTGGCAGCTCCTGTGTAGAATGGTAGGTGTCCTAAGCAGCAGAATCCAAGTTATGGCCCCACTTCCACACCTCTGTGGCCAGAAAAAGCATCTTTCAGGCTGAAGTGATATGGTACGCACTTTTCTACTACTGAAACAAAGGCTCTGTGAGTCCTCGGATGGTGATAGTTGAGGCCCCAGGGACAAGAAAGGCTAAACTCATGCCCAGGATATGTAAAATGCTGGTTCTACTAAGATAAAAACAAATGTCCTACGTAAAATACTTGCCCTTCCAGGTTTACAAATGAAACATTGGGGTCCCTAGGAAATAAAATCAGAGCTTGCAAATTAGAGTGAAAAAGTGTCTTAGTCTGCTTACACTGCTACCAAAACCCCCCAAAATATCCATCCTGGGTGGCTTACACATTGGAAATTTATGTCCTTCACAGTTATAGAGGCTGAAAGTCAAAGATCAAGGTTCCAGTAGGGCTTACTTTCTACAGGGAACTCTCTGCCTGGTTGTGGAAGGCCATCTTCTCACTTGGTCCTCACATGGGCACAAAAAGCTGCTTCGATGTCTCTTCCCCTTTCTTAGGGACACCCGTTCTACCAGATCAGGGCCCTGCCCATCTGAGCTCATTTAACCTTAACTACGTCCTTAAAGCTCCTGTCCCCAATACAGACCTATGGGGTTTAAGACTTCAACACGTAAGCTGGGGTGGGGGAGACAATTTAGTCCACAGCAAAGGGTCAAGGATTTGGCACCCCCACATCAATCCAGATTGCATGTAGGCTGCTTGGGGGTACACCATGGCCTTGGACGAGCTGGTTCTCTTCCTCTGAGGCAACTCCAAGGAAAGCTGACGTTAGGGCACCTGCCACCGGCACTCTGAGCAGTACCCATTGCCTGGTCCCCTGTGTGACATCTCCCAGTTGAGGGGAACCACCTCAAAAAAGGCCATGATTCCCTCCCATAAGCAACTGACCTTCAGTGACTGGTTGAAAGGAATACAGAGGGCCAGCCATGTTGCCTTAATTCAGCACAAATCTTTTTTTTATTGATTTATTATTGTATTACAATTGCTTCATTTTCCTTCTAATGCTCTCCCCTATCCCCACCACCCCCTCCCACAATCAATCCCCCACCTCCTTGTTCATGCCCATGGGTCTTTCAGCTCAGCTCCTCCTCTAAACCCCACCCCTTCTACCTTCCCCTCTCTTTCCCCCTCTCCCCTCCTCCCCTCACCCCGCTCCTTCCCCCTGGTCACAGTCATTCTGCTCCCGTTCCCCCATGTCTCTGGTTTCTTTCTGCTTGTTTGTTTATCTATTAGTCTCCTGTATTGGGTGAGATAGGTGAGATTATGTGGTATTTGTTTCTTGCTGCCTGGCTTGCTTCACTAAGCATAATACTGTTCAACCATGCTGTTACAAAAAGTAGGAGCTCTGTTCTTCCTGCTAGGTAGTATTCCATTGTGCAAATGTACCCCATTTACATGTTTTTGATCCACGCATCCACAGATGGGCACTCAGACTGTTACAGTGCTTTGCCTTGTTAGCAGCACTATTCACAATAGCCAAGTGCTGGAATCAGCACAGTTTTTCAGCTCCAGAATTCCTGTCAGGTGTCCTGAGTCCCTGTCATCACTGCTTCATGGAGCCCTTCGCGACCTGTCAGGAGAGAAGGACTTGCTTGCTCCGTGTCTCCATCCCTCCCTTCCTACAGCAGACACTGAGGACCAGAGTACACGCACTGAACTTCCTGCACACCAGCCTCCATCTCTGAGCCTGCCCCCAAGGGGACCCCGCCAGGGACACGGAAAATCAATAACTACAGTTTTTAAATGAAAGGATTTTGAAGCAAGAAAGTTTACCTGGTTCCCCTTAGGTTCCTACATGTCAGAAAGCTGCCAAAAAAACACTACAATAAGAGAAGCCATAAGGAATATATCCACAAAATGTGTTTTAAGCAGGTAACCAAAAATGCCATAAATACAAAACTGTAGGCACTATTAAATATGTATTGTGTAATGGTTTCATTTATGAACCAGTACTTTGCACATGGAAATGCAAAGTGAGTGGATTGTAATTCAGTGAATCACAAGCTGAAACATTGAAATTCACATGACCGTTTTTTATTCATAGCCATTTATCATTCTAAAAATAATTTACGTTTTTTTATTAGAAAAGGACAATTTGAGAAACTCTTAGGGAATGCTTTAACCTAATATTTGTGAAAGTATATTTCTTAATATATTAAACTTACATTTGCCTATTTCAGCCACATCTCTTAGACTGTATCATAGCAAAGCTATTTTGCCTCCTGTATTTCCCCCCTACATCTGATAATGAAAGTGATGTTGATGTTGACAATTAACTGACCAAAATAATCTTTCCGTTATTTTGCACTTTCCAAATTCCAAAGGCTGTTGGACACTAAGAAAATATTTTGAGTTTTGCAAACCTTCCCATCACAAAGGAAGAAATAATAAATCATGGCTTAAGTCACCCGAACCCCGGGCCATTTAAGTGAGGTTTATACCCTGGTTTAGCTCAGTCAGGTGTTTCAGCAGGTAACATTGCTCAGGGCTTATGAACTCAGGGGCCAATGTCAGAAATCAGATATCGAAGTTTGGCTTGACACTTGTTAGTAACCATTAGCAACTTTCTTCATCTCTCAAACACTTTACCTCTAAATCATGACTGATCATAGTAACATCTGAAACCCAGACTTGTTTTAGAATAAAATGAGCCAATCGATGTGAAATGATGAGCATCTATCATGCAGCACGGAGTCAAGAAAGGTGCTGCTGTTGGCGCATCTTTTACTTAACGTACATCAAACAGGTGTTGTGTACAAGGAGCTCTGGAAACTATTAACCATTATGTCCAATTCAGGGTTTGTTAAATGACCACCCCAGTAATAGCTCCATGATTAATACTGAAAGCCAGTTAGTCTTTGTCATGATACCAAAGACTAATATAATTAGGCATGAGAGGTATTCATAATTTTTATAAGAGCTTGGAAGAACTTCTTGTTTTTTTCTATGTAGGAGAGATTTAAAAAGCAGAGGGGTAAATGATTTGTCCAAAGTCAAACATCTGACACATAACGGAACGAAGTGTCAAATTTATATTGTTCTGAACTGAAAAGTTTGCAGTGCCTTCCCTGTCATATATTAGCTTTCTAAAGGAATGGTGAGAAAAGTGGCAATTAACTGCATTAACTATTCTCTAAAAGCCCTTCCAGTGCTAACATTTAAAGATGCTTTAATTGGCGAATTTCCTATGCTTTATACTCTCACTTAAACTGAACATTTTTCCATGAAAGGAAGTTATAGCTCACTGACTTGGTGAGTTTTTATTCCATCTAATTTATAATGTCCATATTCTCAATCTCAAAATTATTGGCAGCTTTATGGCCCATCTTGAGACACTAAACTGTTCACTGGGGGAATGCCAAAAATGATAAAATCTAAATAGTCATGGGTCTTTATTGTCAACACAGATACTTAACATGCTTTTCCATTAAAATAGCAAGAATTCGAAGAGTAGTCAAAAGAGAATAGCATTTTCTTAGTGTTATTTTTCTCCCTTATTATTCAGATAGTCATTGACTGGGGATGAGGAAAAGTAGTAAGTCAAGACTAAGTATTTTTTAAATTTAATCTTTATTGCACAATTTTCCATTACCATTTAGTCCTCTTACATCCCCCTTCCCCCAGCAATTACCACATAGTTGTTCATGTCCATAATAAGTCCTCTCTCCACCTTCTAACCTTCCCCCAGCCACTAACTGTCAGCCCTAGTGTCCATCAATAGATGAGAGAATAAAACAACTATGGGACATTTACACTGTGGAATACTACTTAGCCATGAAAAAGAACAGTTTTACCCTTTGTGACAGCATGGGTGAACATGGAGAACATTCTGCTAAGTGAATGTTTGTCAGTCAGAGAAAGACAAATACCTTATGGTTCCATTCATACATGGAATCTAATGAACAAACTGGACTAACAAAAAAAGCAGAGGCAGACTCATATGCATAACAGTTTTTTAAAGGAAGGCAGAGATAGGAAACTAAGGAGGAACACAGTTTTTGAGTATTTTCTAGAAGTCAAGATCCCTACTGGTCAGGCACAGGTGGGTTGGCAGTTTGGTCTAAGCTGTGAGGGTTCCTGACCCCAATATACCTTATAGGGTTTCAGTGCTCCTGTCAAACTCAGATCCTTGAAAGGGTCATATATTAACATGTTATACAGTTTATATCCACCTATTATCTATCTCACAACAACTCAGTGAGAAGGGTGGTAACAGTGGTTTTTAAAAGAAGAATGTAAGTCCAAAAGAGGTTAATAACATTCTTATGAATCACAAAAATTCATAAGGATTGCTCTCGAATTCTTTCTCTCTCTCTCTCTCTCCCTCCCTCCCTCCCTCCTTCTCCCTCCCTCTCTACAGCCCCCACTCCCTCCCTCCCTCCCTGGACTATTCTGGATAAATCTTCCTTCTTAATATAAAAATGATTTCATTGAATATAAGAACAGTGTAAATAGCCCAGTCAAGAATTTTGTGCACTTGTATATATACGATCAACTTAATTCAAACTAACTTTAGATTCTTTAAATCCCCTTAAAATGTATGCTCCATCTGCTCTTTACCTTTGGATAAACAGTGTTGTAAACCATAATACATAATCAATAATGGCTAACAGAGGTACTATGTATTTTTTTGTGAACCGTTCATTACTCTTCACTTGGTGCTGGGACAATGGTGACAGTCTGACCTAGAACAGTTGTAGCCACGTGTCTTTCTTGTGACTCATGAACTCACGTGGGAACTCTTCACTGGTGCCCTAGTTCTGGTCCATACGACATGTACTATGCCCTTATGGAACACTGGATCAGAGCTAGTTATTTTACTTCTTGCTAAAATCACTGACTCCTGACAATAAGTTCTGTAGCTTCTGAAAACGTAGTCCAGGTCCACAAATGAACAGTGAGGCTTTCACGGTGGCCCAGTTACTGTACGTGTGCTGCCAGACCCTGCTGTAGGTACCATTGCCACTGACATCAGCCTGTTTTGGGTTCAGAATCATTTGTGGCCAGGACGAGTGGTGTATGAAGAGTAATGACTGGATCCTAAGTCATTACTGTTTCCATGTCCCCAGAAGTGAAAATATGCCCTTTTACCTTTCTCCTCTACTGCATATCCCCTTTTTGGCAAAACTGACTGGACTTCTCTTTTGGCTCCACATAGAATCATTGCTTTATTGGGAAGTATTTTCTTATTAAGCCCTGTTCCTGGCTCAGGTTTGTTCGTATAACTTAGGCAAATGCCCATCTTTTCTAATCCCAGTGGTGATCTGTACATTGGCTGCCAAGAGCCTCTTCACTCAGAGTGACCGTGGAAATAGTCCACGGGAACTTGCATATCTGTTGTTCTCCATTTCTGCACCCATGTCCTTCCTCACCCGTCACGTGGAACAGCATTGATATAGTTCAATGTCAGGTTCGATCATGGTTACGCCAACATTTTGGACAAAGGTTTCATGTTTCTTTTCCCCACTTTGGCACTAATCCCAAATGCTTTTCAAAGTCAACATTCATATTCTCTTTCTGGTTATTATGTCCCTGTTTCACAGTAACTTGTATTACTATCGTCTCAGTGTATGTGGGGAGTTGATCGAACTTAAAACAGTATTTATTCCTACTTCTCTTTCCCTGTTTCTCAGTTTTTTTGTCATATAAAATTTGAAAGACAAAGCAATTTTGAGCATTTTATTAAAACATGAGAACTTGTTATACCATGTAATAAAAACCATAATCAATACATTCTAATTTTAATGAGGAATAGAGATTTATTTTTTAAAGGATTATGCTTTTTAGGAAATAAAACCTATTCTGAAGTATGCAAGCCACCCATCCACCCAGGAGGGAGAAATATCAGCACCTAGTAGGAGATTTTCAGTAATCACACTCCTTGGTAGGAGTCCCCTATCCTTGTGACTGGTTAACGTCCCAACAATGAAAGGGGACACGGTGAGGGAAAGGAAAAAAGAGAGAGAGAGAGAGAGAGAGAGAGAGAGAGAGAGAGAGAGACAAAATTATTTTCTTCATTTCCACAAGAAAGCCAGCTCAGAAAACATAAATAAATAAATAAATAGATAAAGATTGTCTTTGCCCTTTGTAACTGTCTTCTAAAAAGTAACCCCTTCATATCATAATCCCAATGGATGTTCATTATCATTTCACTTAGCCTTTGAAGCACAACAAAGATGCTTCTCTCCAGGGATGGGATGATTGTCAGAACTTTGAAATTCTCCTGGAAAAATTCAACCCAAAGTACTTGGTACGAATGCAGAAAACATTAAGAGACCTGCCTTGTCTTATGAGAACTTAAGATCTATTGGAGTAGAAACACAATAGACAGTGCAAGCATGACTTTCCACAGATGCCAATTATCCTTCAAATTTTTGTGAACTGTATTTCACTTATCCTTAAATTGATGTATACTGTCTTATCCTTATGACACAGGGGTCCAGGGTAGAGCTGAGAAGTGCCCTGAGCAAAAAAGTTCACCTCAGATCACTGTCACCTCAGAACTCTGTGAGGTGAAGTCCTTACCTAAAGCAGCTGAAAAACAAAATAGAAAAGGAGAGGGTAAGCTGAACACCTAGAGATAGATGACAGTCATGCAGTGGCCAATGACAGTTTCTAAAATCCAATTTGTGAGCACCTGAATAATGATAGGCAATGAAAACACTCTGAAGGAAGAACACATTGGGACAGATTGGGAAATGCATGTGACTGGTAATCTCAAAAAAAAAAAAAAAAAAAAAAGGGTTCCCAGAAAATGACTTCGACAAAAGTCAGAGGGTCTCAAAGTTGCTTGAACTTGCTGTTAGTTTCTAACGAATTTTAAGTTCCAACCAGGGGTCAAAATTGCACTTCTGTTTTCTCCACACATCTTTGTCTTACATTCCCCACAACAGCAATATACGTATCTATCCCACTCTTGCCCACTAGACTGGTAGCAATTTCCAGATGGTTGAGAATTAATGTGTTTCTCAGGTATAGAAAGTTTAAGACTCTTAGGATTTAATTCTAAAGGAAATTCAATCTGACTCCCACAGTATAGGTTAATGTCTGTTGTGAAATTTGTGGGTGAACATAAAATAATACATAGAACAGCCTCCTTTCTCTAAAATCACAGAATATCAGAGGTAGAAAAGAGCTAAAAATGCCTATTAACTCAGCTCTTTTAAAACTGCAGAATCTTGAACTCATGGTTTTCATTGACTTTTGGTTGCCCAGCTTCCCTGTGAATTGAGGGACAGGAATAGCTCACTGCTATAATATTATAGTAGTACTAGCTTCCTATGGTATTGCTCCATGTGACATTTATGGGATGACAAAGTGCACTGTATTTTATTATCCACATGACAACTGTTCAGAGATTTGAAAGCATATCTAATGTCTTCCTGAGTCAACAGCGTACCCAGGTATCCCAATTCTTTCTAAGATTCCCCCTATAGAGGGGCTTCTCAGTCATATAACCATCCTGGGAATATCCTGGTGGTTTTTAAGTGCCCCTGTGTTTGTAGTGCATCACCACTCATTCATGTTTTAAGATCTAATTGCTAAGATCCTGCACATTCTTTTTGCATAAGTTAGTTTTTACAGCATAAGGAACTTAACATTTGTTCTTAAGAGATAGGTCAGAGTAGCTCTATATGATCTACAGGCTGATCATCATTAGAAAGTTCAATATAACTCAGTTTTACACTGGAGCATGGGGAGATACAAAAATAAAATTCTAACACTTGCTGAAAAACTGATGCTATCTTAATGTAGAGATAATTTGCTTTATCTGGAGCTAATAGGATATACCTATTAGTATTCTGCATGTAATTTGTTGAGATGTATAATAGGCTATGACCTTGGAATGCAGTGAAATGAGAACAGTACAAGTTGTAATTCAAGTAAGAATGAGTTTGAATCTCTATAATAGCATTTTTTGGCTGTGTGAAATCAGCTAACTTAATTTTTCTTAGTTTCACATATGTAAAATTGAAAACTAGAACTTGGCCAATACAATTGGCCAATACAATTGTACAAGTACAATACATAAATAAAATTCATGTTTAAATATGTCACACAGAGAAGATGGCACATGGGAGGGTTCTGTTACATGTGATACAATTATTGCAATGCTGAGTTTTTAATTTGTTTATGTGTTTGATCTAACGTTGGCCATTTATATATGAGTATGTACAGATAAAGACAGTTATATATGATGTCAGCATATAGCATACACATGTAAATGTAATAAAAGCCAAAAGTCAAGATTTTGCATACAATTTCCGAAACATGGTTAATGAGCCTTTGTTGTTTAAAAATTTTTTAAAGATTTTATTTATTATTTCTAGAGAGGGGAAAGAAGAGATGCAGAGAAGGAGAGAAACATCAAAGTATGGTTGCCTTTCACCTACCTCCAGCTACGGACCTGGCTGGAGACCTGGCTTGCAACCTGGTTAGGTGCCCTGGCTGGGAATTGAACCAGTGACCTTTGGGTTTGCAGGCTAGTGCCTTATCCACTGTGCCACCAGCCAGTTCTTAAAATTCAAAACAAATTTTGAATGTATTAACTTAATACCTTGTATAACTGAAAGACATACCTTGAAAAGCAGCAGCCATAACCATATTAGTGAGCTGAGCTACCCAAGTGGTAATCTTATTTTGTTATAAGGTAATTAGCTGTCATTTAAAGAAGGGATACAATACACTGAGTATGATAAATTAAGAAGTGAGAACAATATGGCACAAGGTGATAAATATATTATAAGGCTTAGAAGTAAATTTCCCTGATCAAAGGAGTGTTTCCTGCTTTTAAGAGCTTTTAAAGAGTTTTCTATTAAAGGAGAAACTAGTTCATCAACCAGATTAGGGGACTTGAGCAAAGAAATTAATGGAGTGACAAATGTTTCTGTCAGAGCTCTTTCATATGAGTTATAGTCCCAATTCAGACACTTACTTCAGTACCTTGCTCAACACCTCACTTAAATTTACTTAAAGACATAATCAAATAATATATGTGAATGACTACTGTAGATGTAAATTGGCTACAAAATATTAGGTGCCAGTGTAATAAGGAGAATGAATTACAAATGTGCTCCAATGCTGGTTTATTCATATGGAAAAATGTATTCGATTTCTTCCTCACATTAACAAAAATACATTTTAGTAAGGTTAAAAACTAAGGTAAAATATTTTAGTGTACTAAAACATTTTAGTATACTAAAAGAAATTTAGATTTCTTCCAGGCAAGATGGAATAATAGATACCTGATGTAGACACCCCCCTCCCCCCACCACACACACACACAAATACAATATTACGACAGGATAGTTTCAAGATGCTGGGCAAGTGGGCAATACAAAACACTGATCCTTCCAAAGTGGAAAACAAATGAAGTAGGTCCTATAAATACCCTAGTTTATTGCCTTAGAAGACTTACCAAAGCACGGTAAAGGGAAGAGTAAGTCAGGAAGAGTCTAGCTGGCCTCCAGAGTTGAAGAAAGGAAGCTGAAAGGCCAGGCTAGAATTTGCAGCACAGAGTACTAAAGAAGGCAAGGCTGCACAGACCAAGAATTATAGACATCAGCACTCAGTAGTTCTGGGGTATGCCGCAGAATACACGTGAGTCAACCACCAAAGACCAGGGAAAAGGGAAGCCTTGACATCTGACCATCTTCCATCTGGGGTTCTGATTAAACCCCCATCCCTTACCATGGCCATCTGATCCCTCTGATGTGCCTTCAGCAAGAAAGCCAGTAGGTTGGTTTAGGAAGAAACACCACACCCTTTTGTCTGCTCTTAGTAATTTTCTGTCCATTGACCCACTCATTCTGCTTGTTGGCTGTAAACTCCTACTATTCTTTTATTCATAGTCGAGCCCCTATTCAATAGTCTTAGCCTCTATTGTGATAGTGCTGAATTCGGTTTCTTACTGCTTTAACAAGTGTCAGAATGGTTTTTCTCCAGCAGTGGTGACATGAACTCCACATGCCACTCCTTTTGCTTAGTCCTTTGGCTTAGTCCACAGCTCAACGCCCCATAGACACTGCCTAAGGGACTGACACATGGTTAGTTACATCACTCAACACAAATTTCTGGAGTACGAGGCCATATAACTGATTTAGAATTGTGAGTAATAAGCTAGGAAATGGTGTTGGGATTCTTTTTTTCCTTTTTATAATGCACGTCCAAATAAGTAGGCCACTTTCTTTGGTTGAACACCTGGTATAAGGGGAATGATTAGGCAAAAATGTGGATGAGGCTAGACACAGACTGCTCAATTATTCAATTAGATTTACACCCCAATTTATTTCATCAAGAGTCTAGAAAGGAAACTTAATCTGTACGGCCATGGAGAATGGGGATATTTTGGACTTGTCCCAGTTTAGCTTCCCAAGTTTTCTTGGTGTCCCTAATGAAAATGTGCAGCTGGTATTAAGACAGGTGACCTTACTTATTTCAATATACTTGATTTTTGCTGTGCTATAATCCTAAAATGCTTCAGCTAATGTCATTATGCAGAAGGGATTAGACAAGTGAACTATGCACAGATTTTTTCTATTTAAAAAAATATTTTACAAATAGCTAAACTCAACATCAGCAAAATCATATTCTCAGCCAAAGTAAGAAGCAGGCACTGCTCTGATACACCCAGATGTGACTGGTTATTGACTTGCCTACAATACTGGCTTTCTGCTACTTGCTCTTACTGCATGGACTAGAGAGCCTGGGGACATTTGTAAAGTTAGTCAAAAAAGAAATCTGAAACGGAAACTCTATGCGGATTTCAATAGATACAACTGAAATAAAAGTTAACATTGACATTGGATCCGTACTTTTGGAACAGACCCTGTACGTATAACGATGGGTGGAGCAGGTGACTATTGGCTGTACCTTGAGAGTTGAGTAGCACACGGATATGGTGGAAGTAGCTTTCAGAAAGATGCTGTGACACCCCACGAGGACCTTTGAGTAAGTGCTGGGACAGCATAGCTAATGGTGATGACTTCAAAGATTAACAAGGTAAATAATTCTTATATAATATTAAGGAACATGTATTAAGTTACTTAACTAATAGGCATATGAAACACAGATAGCCATAGAATCTTTGTGTGTATCAAATTATAGATAGTGATTTGCACATAGCACTTACCAAATAATTATTGGATAAAAGAATGAATAGATTCTATAAGACTGATACTCTACCATCCTTAGCCTTAAAATCATGTACTTTTTAGGCAAAAACTGGGGTTTATTCACCTTTTACTCCTAACAACTAATGCCATCCCATAAATAAATGTTTATGAAAGTTGTTAAATGGAATAAACCTATGTGCTTCACTTAGTATGGAAACAATTGCAGTTTAGTTAATGAAACAAAATAAATACTGATTTGATTTTATGAAAATAATCCACACCATTTGTAAATATTGGTAAAGAATACAGCCATTCTCTGTTTCAAATTATTTTTCCAATACCTTTTAAAACAACAGAGTTTTTCCATAAAAATATGGTTATATTTTTAATCCCAGTTACCTAGAATGAAGGCATTGTGTGGTGAGCTCCAGGGAAAGTGTGGAGGACCTTTACCCCTGGCTCCTACTGCCCTCTTAACCTTCTGGTCATTTCTCTTGCCCCTGTGGTTTTGTGAGTGTGAATTGTGTTTATGTGGCATGGACTGCAATTGCTCACCCCTGCCCAAATTATTTTATTAGTTTATTCGTTTAGCTGCACCAGTGGGAAGATCATTCCCCATTGTGGTTTTACAACTTTGCTTTATAAGCCTTCATAACTAGAATTTAAATGGTGCTGCGGTGGATAAAAATAATAACAAGTATTTCTTTTGTGAACTCCTTCAGAGATCGGCTAAAATGATCAATCAGAACACCCAAAAAAAGAGAGAAAATCTGTCCTTTGGGATTGTTTATATGAAATCTTCACATACTTGGAGGGTTTGCCTCTTTATATTAGGCATTCAAGACAGGCTTAGAAACGAAATCCATAATAGCACATTACTTTTAAGTACTGTTCATGCAGCCATCAAGGATTTTAGGCCTCTGGTTGGAGGACATAATTGTATCTAAAGAATAGAAAGTGGGAAGTATGGCACTTTCACTCAACAGCAGCAAGTCTTTTTGGTTCCAGATAGAATGTATTAAACAACCGAAAGCCAAAATTTAGATATGTCCATTCAAGTGAGAGAATAAAATAGATTTGGCAACAGTTTTCATCTGTACAAAAACTAACAAACAAAACCACCAAACAAACCAACCAACCTGAGGTAAAGCTCTGGACTTCCCCAACTCCATTTCCTACCATGTTAAATATTGCTTCCTTTTAGAGATGCACAAATCAGAAAGAAATCAGCAGAAGACACATTCTGACCTACTGGGGGTGGGGAAAACAGGGGGTGTGGTGATGAGGAAAGGAATATGATCAATAGGCTGACGAACACATGTTCCAAAAGGAAGTAACCCAGGAAACACAGGGGAAACAATCATAGAAATACTCCCTCTTGCTTGTACAGAAGTGCAAGGTATTATTATACCAATTTAAATTGAAAGATGAAAAGAGATATGGTTTAAAAGTACAATGGATGAAAAATAGTAAATTTGAAAACACACGCAGATTATAACTACAAAAAATGAAACTCACATGATACAACACAGGGAATTGGAAACAGTAGTGACTTCACACAACACCTAAAACTGTTCTTTCCTTGGGTGAAGAGTCCAGGCAGGGGTTAACCGGGCCCTCTGCTTTGGGTCTTGGGTGATCAGGGTGGGCAGGGCTGAGTTGCTAGTCCAGTTGTTGGCAGGATCCAGCTCCTTGTAACTGTGAATCAGAACTCATTTTCTTGCTGGCTACTGGTCAA
Source organism: Noctilio leporinus (assembly GCA_004026585.1). NCBI lineage: Eukaryota > Metazoa > Chordata > Mammalia > Chiroptera > Noctilionidae > Noctilio > Noctilio leporinus. The sequence continues at coordinate 670,800 of PVIW01000098.1, read as the reverse complement.
GCATCCTTACAGCTCCCAAAGGCTGCCCTCTGACAACCGGCTGTTGACTGATTCAAAGCCAGTGGGAGTGTCTCTTGATCTGCTCCAAAGGAATCTCATGAAATGTAGTCTACGTATGGAAGTGACTGGCCCATAGTCACAGTCTCTGCCCGGAATCCTGTAGGACATTTGAGAATTCTGCCTATCACCAATTACTAAGTGGAAAGAGATAACAAATCAAGAAAGGGAATGTTTATTATAAATGCGATGTTCCTGAAAAGACATAGCAAAACTAATAAACAAGGGTTTCTGACTCTTCAGATTGCAAAAACTTGGAATCATTTTTCCTACTCAAAGACCTCAGAAGAGTAAGAAGGCACAGCAAGGAGACAACTGAAGACTCGATCTCTAATTTGGGAGTGAAGAACCCTGATGAGAAAATGTTAATTGATGTAGCCTTCAGAGGGCAATCAATCACAAATATCCACAGACACTAAGAACAAGTAAGTCCTGTAGAACCGAGAGAGCTTAGAAGTGAGTCATTAGCACTATGCAGTTGGTGATCACTGTGTGAAAGTTTCAAGAACCAGAAAGGTCTGTTTCTACCCACATCCCATGAAGTCATGTGTGTGTGTGTGTGTGTGTGTGTGTGTGTGTGTGTGAATCATGCATAGGATTCGGTATTTGTTTTCTGCAGAAATTTAAGAAGAGAAGTATCAAGTTTGGGAACAGAGCCCAGGAGTGAGATGCAACACAGCACACCAGGATGTGAACTACAACACAAGGATGTGAACTATGTACTGATATTCATTGTAATCTACCCTCATAACTTGCATAGGCTGGTGGCCAATATTATATTTCCATGCTCAAGCTGGAATGCCAAATAGTCATTTATGTGTACCAAATTTCCAAGCCATCAGTATATTTCTGCCTTTGGGAAGAGAAATTTACCAACACATCGTTTTTCAGACATACCACCTCCAATAAGTATTATGGTTCTTTACTCTCAAATATGAACAGATGATAGGATTTGACAATAATCTTGATAATTATAAATTAATTCATAGTAAGAGGTGTAATGTAAGGAACAGAGGAAAACTTTTAAACTATATATCATTATCTTCAGAGAAGAAAAAATATCCATGACATCTAGATAGTTCAAAGGTAGAAGAAGCTATAAAAATGTAATAAAAAAAGTTTGAAAACTGAGAAATTCAATTGCTAAGGTAAAATATTCAGTAAGAGGAGTTGGAACTCTCATATATTCTTAGAAGAAACAGCCAAAATTAATGCCTCTGGGGTGGAGAACTCTCCCCAATAATACTCAATGCCAAGAGGCAATGAGGCAATGACTACAGAATTCTGACAAAAGGATATGGGACCCTCTAATTCTGAAACCAGTCATGTGTTCTTGCAAATGTAAGGGAATAAAACACATGTGAGTTTTACTTCAAAATCTTACTGGATAATCGGAGTTGGTCAAGTTAGGCAGAAATTTAAAGTAAGGGACCAAAGAATGTGAAGACTTAGGAAAATGAATGATGCTAAAAACTAACTCTATAGATACAAAAATAAAATTGAACCAAATTTGTGTATGTTATAATTAAAAGCAGAATGGATTTAAAGTGTTCTCAATGTAGGCTTAATAACCTACATAACCCAAAATATAAATCTATATGAAGAATAAAGGTAAAAATACCTTGGCCTCTGTTAAATAAAGTTTTGGGAAGGCACTATTTGAAATCAAATGAAAGAAAAAAAAAAAAACAACATGAATTCTTGCCTCATTTTATCTTTATTGTATGTTTTTGTTGCTTATAATTTAGAAATCTATTTTAAGACAAAAATCCCTCTTGATGGAATATTTAAGTAAAGTTTACTTGCCTATAATTTACTTCTGGTTCAATTTTATTCCAAATATTAAATATTTAAAAATAAAAATAAAATAATATAGTATGGTATATAATCACACTTGTATAAAATAATTTTATCAGAGTATTAGTATATTTATTTAACTACCTACTCATAAGTCTGTCTAAATAGAGAAACATCTGGAATGGTATTTCATAAGGAATATTTAGCTCTATTTTGGGGTAGTAGGGTTTTTGCAATGAAGGAATTGGTCATGGGGGAAGGAACACCAGTTGACTTAAGAACTAGACCAGGGCAATCTGAGGCTTCCTGCTTCCTCTGCTGTCCTTCCTCTGCTGACCTCCCACCCACCGACCACGCAGCTGGGACTGTTGCAAAGTTGTAGCTCTGAGAGAGGAGGCCACTGTTGAGGCCATCTGGACTGATTCCATGACTAAACCCTACTTAGGTCTCTATGTAAACTTAAAATTCTGGCAGGTGAGTGGGGCGATCTGCTACCAAGACAGGCCTCACAGACAAGTATCCTGGCTTATTAAATCTTCCACCTACCATCCTGGGGTGGTCTGCCTCTCTCTTTGGTCTCTCTTTGCCCACCCTGCATGGGAGCCCATTTTGGGTCCACCAGGGAAATCCCAGAGGCTGTGAACCAGCCACAACTGGCAAACCTGCCAGGAAACCAAAGACATGGGTCTTGAGAAAGGGGAGTTTCTTCAAACCATAAAAATTTGTGCTGGTCATCTCCACTCATTGGAAGATCTATAAATATATGGCTTAGAGACTCTTGTTATCCCATTGCAATGATTGGGAAGCGCTAGATTATAATAACTTTTCTATAACATGGTATTTTTTAATTGGTCTCAGCAGGATTTGGTAAAAACATGACAAACTATGGGGAGGAAGGTTTCTGTCTGTGGTCCAGTATCTCACCTATAAAATGAGACACACCAACCAAGTATGGTATCAGATGCTTTCTACATGGTCTTGCAATTTCTCAATAATGATTAATATCTTTATATTAAAGTCTAGGGAACTAAGTATAGAACACTTTATCACATTATTATTTTTTTTAAATTAGACTTTCTTTTTTTAAGATTTTATGCATTATTTGTAGAGACTGGGGAAGAGAGGCAGAGAGGGAGAGAGACATCCATGTACGGTTGCCTTTCACTTGCCTCCAGCTACAGACCTGGCTGGGGACCTGGCTTGCAACCTGGTTATGTGCCCTGGCTGGGAATCAAACCAGTGACCCTTGGGTTCACAGGCCGGTGCTCAGTCCACTGAGTCACAGCAGCCAGGGCTACATTATTTTTTTAAATAATCTCTCTTAACTTCTGAGGGGAACCTTTTCCTGGGAATTCTTGGATTACAGCTCGCCGATCATTATTTTCCTATTATTTTTCCCGTGGGGGCAAACTCCTAAAGCTTCCCATGCAGATGTGTGGCTCTAATTCGGTTTGAATGTGTGTGTCCTTCCCAAAGTCATGTTGAAACCCTTGTTCACTAGGTGATGGATGGTGTTAGGTGAGGCGTCTCAAAGGGATGGGCAGCGAGGACAGAGCTCAGGAATGGGATTAGAGTATTTGTGACAAACCCCTCAGAGCTCCCAGCCCCGTCCTCCACAGAAGGATGCAGGGTCACGCGCCGAACCAGCAAGAAGGCCCTCATGTGACCACACTGGAACCCTGATCTTGGACTTGCAGCCTGCATGTGTGAGGAGTGAATGTCTGTGATTTATAAGTTACTCGGTGTGTGGTGTTGGCTGTGGCAGCCCGAAGAGAATACGGCAGGCACCCTCAGCTTCAACGGGTGCGTAGGAATTTGCTGCTCGTGCTGGAACACACATCTTAGGAATCAGCACCTGGGTATCAGCAGGCCTGTCCAATTACGTGGCCTTGCAAGATATTAACATATTGATGAATCTCCACTTGGAAACGCTCAACTTAATGAATTTCCACAGGTATAAACAAACATACAGGCATATCTTAGAGATACTGAGGATTTGGTTCCAGGCCACTGCAATAAAGCGAATGTCATGATAAAACAAAATTTCAGCTTCCCAGTGCACATAAAGTGCGTATACAGTGTAAATGAGTTAGTTATACTATACTGTAGTCTACTAAGTGTACACTAGCCTTCTGCGTAAAAATGCGACATCTTAATTAAAACGACTTTATTGCTAAAAGTGCTAACCGTAAGAGCCTTCAGGGAGCCCTGATCTTTCTGCTGGTGAAGGGTCTTAGTTTTAATTGATAAAATGGCAACATCTGTGAAATGCAGTGAAACAAGGCATATTATTTATTATATTGTTGATTTATTAATTAAATAAATATTATTTAAAAGTGCTTCAAATTTTAACATATATATATGTTATACATATATATACACATATATATGTTATTGTGATAGTTGGTAAATATTGTTATTGAATTTCCTCAGTTAATGAAGGAGTTAATGGCTCACTTTAAACATATTTTTCAAAATCCGTATCTCTTTAAAATAGGCACCTTAATTTGATTCTATAAAACATTCATAGTCACGTTAGTATACATAAATCTATCCTAACGTTTAGAAACTATGTGACTGTTGTTTTATGAGGAACCAAAGGGTTTATGTAGTAGCTGCCTCTGACAGCCAGCTCACTTCTCTGGGGCCACACAAACCCTCTGCTAAGACACCGAGGTCAGAACAGTGATGCCGGTGGCAGAGAAAATGCAGATAGGGCGTGCCTAGGATAATCAGTGTCACACAGCCTCTCTGAGGGTCAACGCATCAAAGAAACAGCTAGCAACGTCCCAGGCAAAAAGGATCACCTGCAGAAGACAGAGATTACACACCGAACTTCGGCCAGATGCACTGCTGTGAAAATGAAGTTTGGAAGACCCTGGAACAAGATCTAGAGAGAGAGAGAAGAGCATGGGGTAAGCCTCCAGGAGCCATACACAACACAGAAGAACAGTCTCACCGCAGCACAGACCTAGCCCGTCAGCAGCCGCCCTGGGAAACAGTCCTCGTGTGCGTCTGAGAGTGGAAGAATCGGAACACGCTCTGGTTGCCTTTATCATTTAGTGGATGGACAGAACGGGGATTTATTTACACTTCACGGACCCCTTACCCAAGAGCGTGGTAGATCATTCTCAGCAAATCCCTTTGTTGTTTTCATGAAATTCTGAGTCAAAAAGCTCCTGCTGCTCTTTAATAGGCAGAGAAATCAGGTGTATGAAGTACACCTGAGTGGTACCCGCAGCAGGCAAATGAGAAAAGTAGCTCAATTCAGAAAACCGTGTTAACAGGGCTGAACTCTGACGGGGTGTTCCGCGTACCTTGCTACTGAGAGATATTTTTCCTTGGGGGAACTCTTTTTCATTTTCTCTGTCTCTCTGTCTCTCTTTATTTATTTTCAAGGAAAATGGATCTGTGGTTGGTCCATTTACTGTTCAACAATTCCTCCTGTAAGTGACAAGACCGCAGCAATTTCACACTAAGGGAAAGCGAGTTTTGCTGCTTTTCCTAACTTGCTCATGAGCTTCTGGAACAACTGGACCCTCATCTGATTCACGAAAGAGCCATCTCACATGTGCCATCAACATGTCTGCACCGGTAAAGGGAGAAAGACATCCCCAGCGAATGCCCCTTGCTGAGAACCGTTTTCCTCTTATTTCAGCTCATTGGATCCTTTCTCCCCAGGACACAGTGGAGAAGCCTGGATCTGGCCTGAAGGGTGGCCTTCAGATGTCTCTGCCGCTAGCCTACCTCGGGTGGCAAAGAGCAGGAAGCTTCAGTACCCCTGGTAGGGGACCAACCATCGAACTGACTTCATTTCCAGCTCTGCCGCTCACCAGCTGGTGTGACACGGGGCCACGTCTTCTGCCCCTGACTTGTTACTAATACGTCACGTGCGAATCAAATGCACTGAGGACATGGTGATGGTAGTAAATGCTTAACTTCCAAAACTGTAGCTGCTACCTGCGTGCAGCATTTCTCCCTGGTGGTTTCCTGTTGGTTCCTTCTTTTCCCTCAAACTAACCAACAGCTCAGGAGACGAAGAGACGTTGCATTTGAATTAGAGACCAACTGGACTTCGGGAAACTGGAAGGGAGAAAAAAGAACCTCAATGTTCCTCCCGCAGCTCATCTTTCTTACTTTATCCGATAGAGAAAGTAAAGAAAGTAAAGTTGGCACTTTCCCCGGCAGGGGCATGTACCAGAGACAACCTACCAAAGTTTCTCTCTCATGCCACGTTTCTCTGCTTCTTTCCTCCCTCCCCACCCCCCTCTCAAGTAAAATAAATAAAAGCAGGTTGTTTTGTTCTTCAGACTCAAAGAATGGAGTGTGATTTATGATAAGAAAATCATCCACCATCATCACTAGTGGTATAAGAAAGTGCATATTTGATCCAGCAATTCCACTACTTGGACTCTACCCGAAGAAGCCTGAAACACCAATTCATAAGAACCTATGCACACCTATGTTCATAGCGGCACTATTTACAATAGCCAAGTGCTGGAAACAGCCTAAGTGCCCACCAGTGGATGATTGGATCAAAAAACTTTGGTACATTTACACAATGGAATACTACACAGCAGAAAGAAAGAAGGAACTTGTACCCTTTGCAACAACATGGATGGAACTGGAGAGTATTATGCTTAGTGAAATAAGCCAGTCAGTGAAGGACAAATATCATATGATCTCACCCATTACGGGACAATAATGAACAAAACTAACAAGCAAAACAGAACCAAGTATATGAATACAAGGAATAGGCCTTCAGTGGTCAGGGGAATGGGGTAGTGGGGAGGGAGAGGCAGAGGCAAAGAAGGGGAGCAGCTTAGACAAGAACCTAGTATAAAGGAACCATGGACATGGACAACAGGTGGGATTGACTTTGGGGGGAATGGGTGGGTGGGTGGGGGGACAGAGGGGAGCAAAAAGGGGATGGGTGTAATACAACAACAATAAAATTAAAAAAAAAAAAAAGAAAATGCATATTGACAAACACTAACTTTATGTCAGTATTCTAGGTATTACAGTGTTTGGGACAATGAAAAGTCCAAAGGATCACTTTAATTTAGTTTAAGTGTTTCTCACCTCCTTCACACGCTACAAATTGCTGCACAAGTATAATTACTAACCATTATTAATATTAAGATTTGTAGACATTAAGCAGCAACAGAGAGGGGTAGAATCGGATCTGTTTTGAATATGACCTATGCAATGTATTGGCTCCCTAATTTAAGGAAAATTAAGCTAATCTTATTGATTATACTTAAAAGGGGCTTATTAATATCTTTTACATGCTTTATAAAATAGAAAATATATGATATATATTAAAATATATATCAGGCGCACATGTAATATATATAAAATAATGATTACACTGGGAAAACTAGTGTTTAATGAAAAAGTCCATATAATTTTCAATAATCTAAAAACAGGGAGAAAAAAATGGGTAAATCATAGAAAATTAAGTGAGCTACTCCATCTTTGAAGTAAAATGTGGCCGATGTTTTAATTCACATTGACCTATATAAAGTTTATTGTAATTTGAATTATTCTTGAAAAACAAATTTAAATTATTAGCTGACTTCAGATCAAAGTTTAATTCAAATTTATTTTTCTAAGGTAGCTAGATTTTAGATAAAGTATCTTCATATGGAGATATCCAAAATGTAATTTTTCAAGAGTCATAAAAGATTTATTGTTAATATTTGAATAACTTTTTCAGTTGTAATGAAACTCTTATTAATAAAATATGATTTGATTTGCTAGAGTATTATTTCACTATTAAAGCATTAGAAAATTTGGCTTAACTCAATTTGAGATTTATTAGCTTTTTGAATGTTGGCCACTCATGCCCTATTCTTTTAGTCACTGTTGACTTTGTTTTATTAGTCTGTTACACTTTATAAAATAACCTATCATACAACTAGAAAAAGAAACACTTTAGTATTTGTGACTTCTTAAATTCTACCCATATTGTGAGCCTCAAAAATATCCATGGTGAGACCCTGCCTGGGTAGCTCCGTTTGTTGGAGCATTGACCCAACAGGTTTGATCCCTGGTCAGGGCACATACAAGAATCAAACACTGAATGCATACATAAGCAGACCAACAAATCAATGTTTTCCTTTCTCTAAAACCAATGAAAATGTTAAAACATTTCATGCTTTTCATTACCATATTGGTATATAATCATCTTTACAATGGGGGCCATTCTCCATATATAGTGGAGATATTTTCAAATATTTTTTTAAGAATTTTTTAATTCATTATTTTCAGAGAGAAGATCAGGGAGGAAGAAAGAGAGGGAGAGAAACATCAACATATGGTTGCCTTTCACCTGCCTCCAGCTATGGACCTGGCTTGCAACCTGGTAATGAGCCCTGGCTGGGCAATTGAACCAGCCACCTTTGGATTCACAGGCTGGCACCTTACCCACTGTGCCACCAGCCAGGGTGATATTTTCAAACATTTTAACGTATTTATTAGATAATAAAGGTTGTGTTACACCCTTAGAACAAAATATAAACAAGATATTCCTGACATGAAAACTCTAGATGTTTCACTGCTTTCATCTCTTAATGAGCAATGGAAAAAAATTCTATATTTTAGGTGCACAAATGAAACCACAGAGGAGATATATTCAATACAACCATGGAAGCAATATTTATCTTATCAAGTTGAATCATGCTTGTAGCTAAAAATGGTAAAGCATGTTTTGTATAACCTTTTCTCTAACAATTCACAATATGAACAATGAATCTTGGAGGGAGAACAGGGAACAAGAATGGACACCAGCAGCTGTCTCCCCAAAAGACCAACCGCCCGCACCAGTAGACACATCCAAGGGCCACAAGGTTAGATGGTGGCATTTTTTGAAATATGGAAGTAAATAAAATATATAAATATTAATATAATAAGAAATAGCCTTCGCCTAAAGAAAAATCTTATAAAAACACGCCTGAGAGGAAACAATAGTCTTGGACAAATGTTGAGATGTATGTTCTTAAATAGAAAAAAATCTGATGTGAAAAAGATGTCAGTTTTCCTAAATTAATTTAAAATATTTTGAGAATTTGATTTGGACCCATGCAATACTTTTTTCTGCCCATGTTATAATTAAACTAGAAGCCAATAACAGAAAGATAACAGGAAAATATCCAACCTCTTAAAATTAAACAACACGCTTCTGAAAAAACTATGTGTCGAAGAAAGCCACAACAGAATTAAATAGCAAATGAGTAGCAGAAAGAAGTCTGGGAAACCTCTCAAATACTTGGACATTAAGCAACACACTTCTCTATAATCTATTCCTCTAAATAATCTATTAAGACATGTAAAGAAGAGCATAGACACATCAAAGGGAAATGAAGTAATCGTTTTTAACTCCATAGACACAAACACAGCATATCACAATTATCAGCTGCAACTACGGTTGCACTAGGAAATGTTATGGATGTGAAAAGTAAAGTTCATACACTTAAGGGAATGAATTCACTGCCAGCAACTTGAAAGTGCTTTTCTCCAATCCTTTCCCCAAGTGCTTTTATATATGGTGTCTCATACCGCTATTATTATGAAAAAGATTTATTGATAAGCATTAAAATTACTAATGATATTAAAAAATGGTACCATCAACAACCTGAAATTAGCAGAGAAAGCATGAAAATACTTGTTCTCTTGTCCCCTGTGACGACAAGCTACTTCATCATATGCATATTTATGAACATTATAAATTATGAATTTGCCTGCAGTTTCCTTCTGGAGCAAATAATCCCCATGTATGTACAAGGAGGGGACCATAAATCAGTTGCTGCAGCAAATGATTGTTTTCTACTTTCTAATCAACACTGCCTAAATATCCAGCCTCATTTTTCTTACGCTACAATCTCACACAACCATTCCTCTTTCTTTAATTCTTACTCAACCATTGGAAGAAAGATTTATATTTCCTCACCATACACCTTGATTCTGTATTATTTCCCATGGAAAAAAAAAATGATCTATTAGTGGTGATATAACGCTCTGTGTGGCACCAAATGATAGAGAATCTATCTGGAAAATGCCAACGTGAGAAACAAGATAATTCTATTTAAATAAGAAGCGTGCTGAAGAGCTCAGCCATGGGAGAGATTCAACAACACATCTCATTTTTTCCTGCACAATACAATTTATAACGCATTGTGCTTGGTAACGTATGGGGAGGCAGTGCCTGGGCCTTGCTAAGGCTGAGAAAATAAAGAAGGGATTCACTGGACTTTGTCATGGATCCGTATCTGCCTTACCTGCCTTCATTCCATGGACCCCAATATTTCACTCAGGATGGTTACATCCAGGCTTTTTTTTTAAAAAAAATAGGAACTGGTAAACCACTGCACGCTCTAGTCTGGATTTAGACAGGTGCATTTAATCATCAGCTATTTAGAACCCCTCTGTGGAACAAACATCGAGCTAAGTCTGGGAATTAATTGGTGAGCTACAAAAACAACAAAATATAAGCTCTAACCTCATTGAACTTAAGTTCTAATTGAGCTCGCTTGCCCACACGCCTGAGTACAGAAGGCTTCTCCATGAGGAGACCTTTCTCTGGGAACTGAGAGAGGTTTCTGCTCAAGTTAACTCCGCTGAAACACCTCCTAGAACACCATCTCTCATTCACGGTGCCGTACACACGCAGGAAATAACACTAACAGTAGCCAGTAGTTTACTGAGCCCCATAGAGACCCTGCTCCATGAGCTTTGGGCTCGCCTACACAATAAATTCCCAGGGATACCTTTGCTTTCACAGCAAAGCAAGCAGCTGCACAGAGGGATTAGTAACCCTGCACTGCTGAGGTCTAGAAGTCAAGGGGAACCAACGTGGCCCCGGAACCCACACTTGTAACCACCTGGAGGCGCATCTCTGCTCGGTTGTCCCCTACCAGATGAAACACAACTTCGACACAAACTTGAGTGCCCCCTCCTCTGTATTCACCTGTAAAAACCTCCCTTCATGAAGGCCAAGACCTGTTTGAATGTCCCCAGAAACCTAATTGGAACCCCTCCCATTCATTAGCATTTATGCCTTGTTGCATTCACTATACAAAATGATAGACTTCACTGTAATGCATTTATTTTATTCCAACTGAGTACAGTGAGCCATCACAGATGATTTATGTAATTATTTTTTTATGTAAAAGATTTTATTATTTTCAGAGAGAGGGGAAGGGATAGAAGCAGAGAGGGAGAGAGATAGCAATGTATGGTTGCCTTTCACCTACCTCCAGACACAGACCTGGCTGGAGACCTGGCTTGCAACCTGGTTATGTGCCCTGACTAGGAATCGAACCAGCGACCTTTGGGTTTGCAGGCCGGCACCTTATCTACTGTGCCACCAGCCAGGGCCTATGTATATCATTTCTCATCTTCACAATACCCTCTATGAAGTATATATTATTATCTCTACTAAAGAAATCGATCTGGTATTCAGTAATTTGCCAAGGCACCTGTGTGCTGTGTTGGGCTAAGATTCCAGAGCATCTAATTTCTAAACTCAATATGTTTTAAGTACATACCACTTTTTCTGATATTGAAAGCCCCTGCGCATGAGCACACCATTATTAGAGGTAGAAGGTATACCTATTTGTATTCAAAGGTAGAAACAAACCAACCCCTCCCCCCCATTATATCATGGTGTCTATATTAAGTTCCTAGCCCTGTTATTGCAAATTACTGCAACCTTGAGCATAGGACACCATAAATGTATTATCATGGTGCTGCAGATCAGAGCATGAAATGGGTCTTACTGGGCTAAACACAAGGTGTTGGGAGGGCAGCGTGTCCTTTTCAGGCTCTATGGAACAATCTGTGTCCTTGCTTTTCCCAGCTTCTAGAGTCTGTCAACAGTTTCCCATTCCTGCCCCTTCCATTTTCAAAGCAGGCCACAGCCCAGCCAGTCACCCTCATGCTGCGTCAGCCTTCACTGACTTTTCCCTCCCTCTTTCACGGCTAAGACCCTCCAGGTCTTACATTGGCGTAAGGTAATGTCCCCCATCCCAAGGCCAGCTGATTCATTCCATCTGAAACACTGTTTCTCTCTTGCTACGGAACATCACATAGGTTCTGGGAGATTAGGACGTGGATATTTTGGGATGAAGGGGTTTTCCTTCCTGCCACCATGTTATAAACCCAATTTGTTTACTTAACTAACATTTTTACATTGTCTACCTATATCAAGAACTATGGCTATCTGGGCATTTTAGATAATGAGGTAAAGCATAGAACAATGATGGGAGGGAGTCAGGGAAGGATTTCAACAAAATATGACTACAGCTTGAATTTAAAAGAATAAGCAGCCCTGGCTGGTGCGGCTCAGTGGATAAGGCACCAGCCTCTGAACCAAAAGGTCACCGGTTCAATTCCCAGTCAGGGCACATGCCTGGATTGCAGGCCAGGTCCTCAGTTGGGGGTGTGTGAGAGGCAACCACACATTGATGTCTCTCTATGTCTCTTTTTCTCTCTCCCTCTCTCTAAAAATAAGGTTTTTTTGTTTTTGTTTTTTTTTTTTAAGAATAAGCAGTGATTAGTCAGTAGGAAATAGCTGGGATATGGCAGGATGAAGAAGTTTGTAAAGGGAAAATCATTTTCACCTAATTTGTATTATTAGTTTGCTGACATTCTATCCAATAAATACTATTGCTGTAAGGAATTAGCAATGGCACCCAGATTGAAAGCAATTTCACGGGCTTTCAAGTTCAGGAGATTAAACTATGCAAGCTATGATATTTAATTCAAATGGTTCATTTTATTTGATTAAAATATTAGATTCTGAAATGAAAAACATCCTCAGGAGCAATAAACTATATATTTTTTCAGCAAAACAATGTCCAGATGCTACTTGATGAGACTAAGAACTATAGAACAACTGTTGTTATTTATACGAATAAAAGTTCAGCAGGTAAGAAAGAACAATGCAAGTCATTGACTTAAAATGAGCAGTGAAGTGGGTTCCTCCTGCCTCTTACTACAGGTGGGTAAACTCTCTAAGCCTGCACTGTGACATCCCAGATTTTCTCTAGGAGAGAACTCATGGCGACCTGCAGGTACTAACATTTCGGTGACAACCTGTGAGCCATGCACATATGGTTTAGGCTACACATGATAAAGTTGCCATGAACAAAACACATGCAGCAGGAAAAATCAATTCCATCTTATTATTTTAGACTAGATGACTAGCTGGTCCTGCCCTGGATCTTGCAAGCAATTCCCCAGAAAGCTTGACAAATACATCATAGACATAGCCAGACTTTAGAAGTTGCTACCATTTTTTAAAGGAATTGTCTTGTATAATAGTAATTGCTTCCTTTTTTTTTTTTTTTTTTGTACTTTATAAATTAATTTCATTCGGGTATTTTATTTTATTTTATTAATTTAATTTTATCTATTTTCTTCTCCTCCTCACAGAAACACTGTCAAGGATAGAGAAAAAGTATGCTCACTCAGCACCTGGACAACTTCACATAGAAAGTGTCAAGTAAATATGCATCACACAATGAACATGTTATAGATAAATAAATGGAGGCTCCAAGTAACTAGATATTATTTGAGTCATTTGGACACACCTTTTACTTTTTATGTTGTTTTTGTATTGTTTGTAAGTACATATTCAAAATCCCTTTATGTTAATGTGAAATCAACTCACATTTCTGTTATCTTGTTCATTGCTTTAAGTCTTACAAAATCATTTTCCAACTAAAAACAGTCACTTGTATTGCATTAATTTTTTAAAAATAAGAGTAGGTAAGTGGGTGCATATAAGAGTTCATATCCCAAGGGGAAGGTTTTACCAGTAATCAGTCACAGAAGGAGCCAGGACAGACATAAAATGTGTGCTCATGAGGATATTGTGAGATCAACCAAAAGATTTCAGAGCTCTCCACAGGTTTACCACCTTAAAGTAAAGCTTTTCCCATTCATGAGATTACAGTGGTGGTGGCCATTTTGCAGAAGTATTCATGCTCTCAACCTCAATCACAGATAATGAACCATTCACATTACTCAAGAGCCGACCAAGGTAGTGTCATCAGAGAACTTTCCCTTGGAATGGGGAATGAAAAAGAGATTATTTCTGGATCATATGAGTAGTTATCTATAAGGCACAAGAAAATCCAGTTTTCAGAGAAAAAAATGTAAATTCAACAGAACAAAGGAAAAAATAAGAAGACTCTTGGTTACTTTTCTAGTCACTGGTTGCAGAAATTTCCTCAGCCCAAGCTGTTCCCTGGTCTTTTGGTTCCTTTAATCACTGCTATCTTCTCATTTGAACTTCCCAATTTATGTCAGCATTGGTCTGCATTGTTGTGTATCTACAATCATTTGAATGTGAGGTTCTTAAGGGCAAGGGGTATTGTTAGCCTTGTTCACACCTGTGCCTGCAGCATTTAAAATAACACTTGCGGCCCTGGCTGGTGGCTCGGTGGATTGGCACCAGCCTGCAAACCCAAAGGTCACTGGTTCGATTCCTAGCCAGGGCACATAACCAGGTTATAAGCCAGGTCTCCAGCCAGGTCCACAGCTGGAGGCAGGTGAAAGGCAACCATACATTGATGTCTCTCTCCCTTTCTTCCTCCTTCCCTGCCCTTCTCTCTGAAAAAAAAAAAAAAAAAAAAAAAAAAATTAAAAAGAATAAAATCTTTAAAAAGTTTTCAAAATAAATAAACAAATAAAATAATGCTTGCACACAGAAGTCTCTTAATAAAGCTGTTGAATAAATGAATACATTGAAAACAACAGTAATAATTTGGGAAACACTTACACTCTAAGATAAAGGAAGAAAATATGAGGTTCTGTGAACTTCCAGATAAAACACACAATTGCTTCAAGATCTGGGCCAATCAATGAGGCCAGCCACCCCTCGCTGGGGTGGAACTCATAAAAAGAAGAAAATAAATTTGACATTCTTTAGTGGAAACTTTCTGTGTTGTTTTTCAAAGACGGTAATAAGATTTTCAAGGGTAAATTTCTTGAAGAATAATGTTGCTCACTGATCATTGTGCCTAGTTAGGAGACCACAATTTGAAGGAACATGCACTATATTTGTAGGCTGATTTAGAGGAGGCTGTAATAAAATCCATGTTTTGGAAACATGCTTACCAGTGACACAAAATTGAGTCACACAACACTCGTTATACTTGATAGGAGTTTGTGTGGGAGTTGAACTATAGGTGTGACTGGATAGAAATAGGTAGGGGGTCACATCACTAAAGGTCTTAGAATCATTACAGGGCAATCATGACACTCTTCACAGTTACTCTCAACCTCCCAAGGTTGTGATTTATTAATTTTCTTCCCACTTGACCTCTGAGCAGCATTCACCACCCCTCCTTTTGAGTGATAGATAAGTTAAAGAAATAGCTTACATTTTAAGTTCCTCAGTCCATCAATTTTCTCATGGTACATTGCTCGGTTAATGTATTTCCCTATACTATTTTAGAATTACAATTTCAGTCATTTATGACTCGAAGAAGAATAGAATATCTCTAATGCATATATTTAAAGTGAAAACTAGATGGATTTCACAGTTTAAAAAAATACTAAAAAAAGAAAAACAACAACAATAATATTCCAATTAAAGAAACTTGACTTCTCAAGCTAAATTAGAGTTTCACAGAAAAACCACCAAAGGGTCGAGTTAATTTGGCTTAAATTGGCATGGCAGTTACAGACCTTGTTTGTCATCACCCTGAAAGGCACCAAAATCACACCAGAGTGCATCAGATTGGGAACAAAATCATTCTTGGGGGCTGAAAACTCTGTTTCTGTTCCAAGATAGACTTGGAATTTCCCACAGAAGCTGGATAAAAGTAAGCCATTAGTCCAACGTCCTAGAAAAAACTAAGCACTTCTACAAGCTCCTTTAATATATGAGCTGATCCTTTGCTCAAGTATTGCAAATATTAATATTTTCAATTTGTTTAATTCCCTCTCCTTATGGAAAAAGACCAGGATAAAGTAGGACTAGACAGAGGCTGCACTGAAGAGCAGAGATAAATGCAATCTTTGCAGTTAGAAGGGGTATGTTTTAGTCCAGGATAGAGTATACTTACCAAGATGGACATCTAGGGGTTAGTTACCAATTTTTCCTTATCTTATGAGCCTCATTTTACAAATTGTGCTACTAATCATATTCATGGCTGGGCCTCAAGCTCAGTTAATCAGTCAACATTATGATCAGGTATATTTAAACATACCAGATATAAAAGATATAAAACAAGGTACATATTGATCAGCTGATGAAAATGTTATCAGAGGTTGACAGAAAACTGGGCTCCTTTTAGAAATAATTGCTCAACGTTCACTAATTCAGCGTTTTCAGTGCCTTATCCTTGAAACAAAGGTTAAAAAATACTCAGCACATCCTAGTTTCCAAACTCTTTACCTCTCAGTACATAATATCATTTAATCTCCACCTGAAATAAGGTTAGACTTCAATGCCTGTCTTTTCGGACATATGGGTTCCATGGGGGTCATAGAAATCCAAGTGGCTTAGTTAATGATAACTCAGATAGGAGAAGCCAGATCTGGATTAGAGAACTCTCAAACTTGTGACTTTCTCCCCATGAGGTCAGGCTTTTCCAAGCTATCAAATGAACCATCCTGAAGGCTAAGT
Source organism: Noctilio leporinus (assembly GCA_004026585.1). Classification (NCBI taxonomy): domain Eukaryota; kingdom Metazoa; phylum Chordata; class Mammalia; order Chiroptera; family Noctilionidae; genus Noctilio; species Noctilio leporinus. The sequence continues at coordinate 654,305 of PVIW01000098.1, read as the reverse complement.
GGGGCCAACGAACTGGCATGGAGTTAGGACAGAGCCAAAGTGGTCACTGGACTCCATTGAAAGCCAGGCCCTGCCACCCACCGGCGGACCTGAGCCTTTGGGTGCCGGGGCTGGAGAACAAGGTTGTGAATGACAATAACGCAACCAAAGGAAGGAATAGCTACCGCTTATTTAGGATGACATATCCTAAGGGTCTTATTTAAAGAGTTTACAGCTAAATGTATTCCTAAACAACTCACCATTTTTGTTTTATTATTATTAGTTCTGTGACCACTTAGTCCCCTTGTATCTCCTCCCCCCAGCAATCACCACTCTGTTGTCCATGTCCATGAGTCCTTTGCATCTTGTGTGCAGTTTTCCTTGAAAGGATTAGAGGAGGTCAACACGGATTTCTATTGATTATTTAGTAGGCAATTGTAGTAGGAAAGGAAAAACAAGTTTTGGAAATGGAGATAAAAAGATGGGTTCCAGATAGACATAGGATAAGTGATTATGACTTAATGGCTGAATAATCGATCGACTGTGGGGTGAGGAAGCATGGAAGGAAGGACGCTGGGTGATGCAATGACAACACAGTCCAAGTTAGGAAGCTGCCCAACATGAGGCCTGTTGCATGTAGTATGAGAAAGGTGAACAAGGGGTTATTGACGAATGGGAAAAGTTTGTATATGACGTAATGCAACATTTATTACATGCCATGGTGGGGTGGAGCAAAGTGGGACAAACTTATGAGACTATGAATTTTCCGATACTAGGAGCTATGCTATAGCCTCTAAGGAAACATTTTGTTCAGCTATCCACCCTTCTCACATGATTCTGGCCCAAGTTCCCAATTCAGAGTCCCAGAAGTATTTCCCAATTCATTGATGAAAGTTTATAATTTTTTTGAAGAGATTAATTTAGGACAGCTGGAGTTTTGATGCTGATCAATAGAATGAATGGAGAATTCTATTAGCAGGACCTGTTTCCCAAAAGACCACTATCTTATCCCTTTGACCACTGCCATTTCTGGATAATGATGCCTGAAATTGCTACTGTCCTCAGTAGGAGGCCAATTAGAGAAAGAGCAAAGTCAATAAAACCAAAAAGAAAGAGAACAGAAGACCTACCACAGTTATCTCCACTATTGATCATATTGGGTAAGAAAATTAATTTGCCCTGGCTAGGTAGCTCAGTTGATTCCATCATTGTCCCAGTACACCAGGGTGGCAGGTTCAATCCCCAGTCGGGGCACATACAAGGAACAACCAATGACTGTATCAAGAAGTGGAACCACAAATTGATGCTTCTCTCTATGTCTCTCTTCCCACTCCCTTCCTGTCTGTCTCTAAAATCAAACAAATGAAAATTAATTTCTTTATTATTTTAAATCAGATTGCTATTACTTTTAGCAGAAATCATCCAGCAAAAATATGATAAACCATGAAAAAATAAAACCAGACAGATGTACATAGCAGATCAAATTTGCTACTCATTCCTGACATTTGTGTCCTATAGTTATTATGGTAAAGGCTTATTCCTGATGCCTCTTGACGTAATTCAGAGTTATGTAGCCATGTCTAATGTTTCATGGGGAAATAAATGTAACATGTGCACATCCACTTCTTCTAAGAATGCTTATTTTTATTAAAAAAGCTGAGATAATTTGGACAATTAAAATGATAATTATTTTGCAAGTTAATTAATATGCATTTAAATTATATCCATTTTATATAATGCCTAACTATAATTGCAGTTTTATGAGGGACATCAACTATATGCATGAGAAATGCTCTTTCTTTTATGTATGCTTTGAATCATTGGCATAGTTTTCTCCTATGTCTCACTGCTGGGGTACCCGAGTGCAGAAAGGCTAAATTCCAATTAAAAGGTTAGATTAAATGCAATAGGTTGTTCTTAGTGGAAAATCTCACTGGTGATTGACCGGTTTTAATGATGCAACTAAATGTTTCTCTCTGACACTAGGGAATTTTTAATCTCAACTCAGAAAGCCTCTTAATAGCACTTACTGTGGGTAGACCACACTGGAGAGTGAAATGGGGGATGAACATAAATCTGCTTGTGTTGGGGCTCAATTATGTTTCCATAAGGAAAGCCTGCGACTCGCTCACCGATATACTCTATTTACCCCTTTATTGCTTTGCATCTCTATGGTCCCATAGGACATGCCATTTATGTGAAGAATGAGCCTTTCTCGTCACGTCTGCATTTGCTCATTTGCAGTCCCTGACAGCACGTTTAAAGGAAGAAGTAACACCGAAGTAGGTACTATGTCACTAAGTGGCACTTCTGAATTATTTTCCGATTTAACATACATTCACATGTAAGAGGGAAAATGGAGGAAAACTGGCATCCAATTCTTTCTTAAATTATTATTTCTCTCCTTTATTTTCCTGGCATATTTTAGTTCAAGAGGTCTCCTTTGGCCAGTTCAAAGTTAACCCTTCTAGCTGGTTTCTGGGTTCCATCTTTTCCCCCTCTTTCCCTCCCAGTCTTTTTTATTGTTGTTTTTGTTCAAGCAGAGTTGACATACAGTGTCATATTAGTTTTAGGTGTACAACATAGTGATTCCACATTTATATAACTGATGATGGGATCACCACAATATGTCTGGTAACCAACTGTGATCATACAAAGTTAGTACGATGTTGTGGATTATATTTCCTGTGTTGTTTATCACACCCCTTCTTCACCTTTGCTCCTCTTCCCTTCAACCCCAACACTGGTTCTCTGTACCTACGAGTCCCATTTTTCTTCTCTTTTCTTGTTTTTCAAATGTTCTGTTTTTTAAATAAGATTCCACATATAAGTGAAATTATACGGTATTTGCCTTTGACTCATTTCACTTAACGTAATACCCTCTTTGTCTATACATGTTGTTGTACCTGGTAAGATTACATTCTCTTTTATGGGCAAATACTATTCCATTTATTGATGGACACCTAGGTTGCTTCCATATATTCACTATTATAAACAACACTGCAATGGCCATAGGTGGCTTTCCAAATTAGCGCTTTTGTTTTCTTGGGGTAAACGCCCAGAAGTGCAATTTCTAGGTAATGTGATAGTTGTATTTTTAATCTTTTGAGGAGACTCCATGTTGTTTCCCATAGTGGCAGCAACATTTTACCATTCCATCACTAGTGTACAAGGAGTCCTCACCCACATTTGGTATTTGCTGAGATTTTGATGTAGCCATTCTGACAGGTATGAACTAGTATTTTATTATAATTTTGATTTGAATTTCCTTGATGTTGAGCATCTTTTAATATATCTATTGGCCTTCTGTACGTCCTCTTTGGAGAATTGTCTACTCAGGTCATCTGCGCATTTTTAATTGGATTGTTTAATTGTTTTTTTACGTGAGTTGTAAGAGTTCTTAATATTTTTTGGATATGAACCCTTTATTGAATACATCAATTGAAAATATCTTCTCCCATGTCTTTTCATGATTTATTTTGCTGCACAAATGATTTTTAGTTTGATGTAGCTCTATTTGTTTATTTTTGCTTTTCTGGTCCTTGTCCAGAGAAATATATATCCAGAAAAATATTGCTATGACTAATGTCAAAGGTTTCACTGCCTATTTTTGCTTCTAGGAGTTTGGTACTTTCAGGCCTTATATTTAAGTTTTTAATCCATTTAAGTTGATATTTTTATATGATGAAAAAAGTGGTCCACCCAGTTTGCCCAATACCATTTACTGAAGAGACATTCATTACTCCACTGCATATTCTTGCTGTCCTTGTCATAAATTAATTGACCATATAAATGGGGTTTATTTCTGTACTTCTAATTCTGTTCCATTGATCAATGAGTCTTTTTTGTGACGATATCATGCGGTTTTAATAACTATAGCTTTGTAGTGTAGTTTGATATCAGGCAGTATGTCCAGCATGTTGGGAAATAATTTCTTCAGCACTGGAAGGGGTGTCTGGGTAATTTATTATAGCAATTACTATAACAACACAAGCCATAATTTATCACTGTGTGTTAGGTGGAGTAAATAGGATCCTTTGTTAGTTTATGGCTTAGCTACAAATGGATGGATCTGGACTTCACAGCTGATCATTAGGACAGTGGCTCTCACCTGGGGTAAATTTTATCCAGAGGAGGACACTTGGCAATGTCCACAATCATTTTTGGTCATAACTGGTCCAGGGTGCTACCGTCATCTATTGGGTAGAACACTGGAATGGTTCTAAATATCCTACAATGCATAAACTACAACAAAGAATTAAAGAATTATGTTTTGCAAAATATTAGTAGTGAGGAGGTTGAGAACATCTAGACTCTGAATGTTCACTCTGTGCTTTTATTAAAGCACTGATTGACCATATATGTAATAATCCAATTTCTCTTTAAACAAGAGAGAACACATTATTTTGAACCTAAATTATACATATTACCTCAGAAATTCTCATCCTTTGGCCCTCTAACACCAATGTCTTGGTTCTAGTCATTTTCCTACCTTCTACAAAATTAGTTTTTAGGCAAAATAGTCTTGTCATTAGTTCAAAGGTTAGATAAAGTGTATCTATATGAGCATTTCCTCCAAGAAAATATCAAGGAAAAAAAGAAATGCTAATTGCTAGATTTCACATAATATTTCATAATCTCTGACTGGGGGAGATCAGGAGTTAAATAGAGGCTGCAAGGACAATACACTCATCCTTTTCGTGCTTTAAGTGTCTCTTAAAAGCTCATCAGGCTAAAACCCAAGCTGTACCTTCCCTCTCCAAACTGTGACCCAAATGAGGGAAACTAGGAGGCTGGAGCTGCTGTCCTAAGCACTTAAGTGACAATGAAAAGCTATTGTAGAGTACATGTGAATGTGCATCCTTTGCATTAGAAAGAGCCTTTGCAAATGACCATGTTCATAATGAAAAAGTACTAGAAAGACCAAGGGAGGTGGCAACACAAGTTGGAAATAATTCCACACCACTGACAAGCACTGTGCCCTTGGCCATGTCACTTGCTAGCTGAACCCCAGTCTTCACTTCAATACGAAAACGAGGGATACTTCAAAGGATTAATATTCACATGCACACAGATGTGCATACCCACATGCCTAAGGTTTAAATGCAGTAAGTTACTAAATGCACCTAGAAATATTTTTTTGTGCGTGGCCCATAGCAGTTGCTCAAATGCCAGGTGACTCTCAATGACTAGCGCTCAGCCGCCCCACCTAAATGACAAAAACGTCTTGCGAGTAATTACCTCTGTCTTCTAAGATAAGCACCGCCGTTGGCAACACAGCAGGGCCCCCCAGGAGAAGCAACCTTGCTCTCACTGCATCTGCTCTGGAGAAATCAAGAAATAATGGCCTTTTCATGAGGAGATGTGATTAATGTAGCAACCTTCCCCCTGGCTGAGGGGAGAGAAACCGGGCCAAGGGGAACAACCTGGGTTTTATTTGTCTTGATTATTCCTGCACAGGACTCATGTGAGTGCCAGGTACGGTGTGCGCCCCAGCTGATGAAAGAGAAGGTCTTGGGCACGTCAAGTCTCAGGCATCTTCACTGTGGACATGGGGGCTTCCATTCCATGTTCACGAGTACTGTGAGAACGCAACACTGCATGCCAAGGCAGTTTCCGGTTTTCCCGGGACACAGGGAGAAGGACAGCTGAAGGCTCACTGGCTTTGCCAAAAGGCCAGGGGTCATGATAAAAGCAACTATGTTCCTCCATCAGCATGTCTTTGCCCCAGGGGAAATAATCTATAGTTGATAATAGCAATCGGCTCAGTGTTTGTTGATGGAAATGAAATGATTTTCTAAATGCCTAATTTGTCTCTGAAATATCTGCTTCTCCTAGTTAGAATGGTGGCTACAAGACTGTGCAAAATAAGCCATTAGAAATTAACACTAAAAATACATTTCACCCACATAATTTTGGGAACAGGTGTGGAAAAAGTCAAACTTCCAAAGAGCGTCAACACTTTAATCCTAAAGCTCACATTAATGTGGTTGGGTTCCTATCGTTTTTAAATTTTTTTTAATACCTAAAATAAATTGAAGACCAAGTTCTATAAACATTCATCAGGTAACTAGAAGAGGCAGGAGAATATGGAATGTTTTGTGCTGCAGGGTTCACTCAGTAAAGCTGGTGAATATGAGTGAAATATAACGAGGATAATACCATCATTTAGAGCACCTAGGTTCAAAGCAGCTGTCTGGAATTTTTCAAATCATTTTATCCCTCTGAGTTGCAGTTCCTTACTTTCAAAGTCAGGTGCCAAGTAAATTAATCCCTTAACAGTTTGTAGATATTTCCTGACTGTAAATATAATTTGCTCTGTAAATTCTTTTAAAGCGCCATGGAAATGGTTAACCATTATCATTAACAGCCCTACCTAAACACATAAATGATTCACTAGGAAGTGAATAAAATGAGCAAGATGTGCCCACAGTAGGTCTCAGTAACGATGACAGGGGACATTGGTGTTCAAGAATAATGCTGATCACAACCTGTGTGGGTACGGAATGTGCTATTGGCTCTCCTGAATTCTCAATCCCCTTATCTGCTAATGCTGAATAATAATAACTGATCAATGCAACACATGTAAACACACCCAATCAAATCAACATGGAAGAGTTTAGACATACGATAGCAATGTTGTTAATATTGGTAGCGGTCATAGTAGTATATATATTAACAGCGCAGGTGTTTTGTTAAATATCAAAAGCCACTAAGAAAAAAAAACAATTTCACTCATGTACATATTCCCATTCAGTTCTCTCCCCACCTTTTCAGATATGAAAGTATATTATAGTTTAAGAGGAGAAAATGTGAGGACAAGTGAAGTCATTAAGGTTGGCCCTCTTCCCCTTATCAGCTCTGGGTGAAAGAAATAGGAGATGGCAGAAGGGCGAACACACATTAAACCATCATTGATTCTATGTGCAAAAGCATAGATGTATAACTTATTAAACTAAGATAAATTAATGAAATCATGGCATACTGATATGCTGAGCTTATTTTCCCCCCAGTTTTAATTTTTTTAAATTAAATGAATAAATTCATTGGCATTTTTACATCCTAAAAATCTGTTTTCTGATTACGTAGACTGCAGCAGGAGCAATGCTTCCTACCATTTAATTGGTGACTACTTTGTAGATTAGTCTGAATTAAGGGACTGATTTGAGCAAGTATTTCATCATCAATGGCTTTTTCACCTCTAGAAGAGATTTTAATTAGCAAAACCTTTCGCAGCATTTTTAGTTTAATCACGGCAAGCCTAATAATGCATTCACTCCACATAAAAATACTTGTCGATAGAGTCTATGGAATGATTGAACATGCATGATACACATCTTGTCCTTCACATCGGACTTCCTCTTCATGACTTCTGAAGAGCACACCGTGTTCTTCTGAAGAAGTCTCTTACCGATCTTGATTTTGCAAAGATCTTTACCTAAATATCCTGTTCTTCCCTTACTTTTCTTTCAGTTTATCTTGAAAATTTTTCCCCTATTACATTTTAAAATGTTATTGGTTATTCATTTATGTCCCTAAGTGTTATTAATTATGATAATCACAATACTTTCTTTTTTACTTTTGTAGCTTCCAAATTGTTTTTCTCACTCTTATATGCCCAGTTAGCCTTTAAAATATCTACATATTTTATAGAAAATTATTTGAAAGTAGTGTCTTTATTGATACTACTTTCTGTAAAATTTGTTTTAATGCTTTCATTGGGGTAATATAGATCTATGTATAATAATATATATTATTAACATTTGCTACTATAATAACTTTAAAGTGTGTATTTCAATGGTATTTTACACTCTCTACTTCCAAATTGTCTCATCAACTCAACCAGAAACTGTATTCATTCACCAATAACTCCCTGTTTCACACTCCTTCCAGTCCTTGGTAACCCCACAATGAATTTTCCTATTCTAAATAATTTATAAAGAGAAATTATACAATCTTTACTCTTTTGTGTCTAGTTTCTTTCACTTAGCATAATATACCCAAGGTTCATACACTGCACTCACCAGAACTTCACTTCTTTTTATAGCTGAATAATACTCAACTGCGTACACATTTCATTTACCCATTCACCTGTTAATAGACACTTGGTTATTTCCAATTGTCTGTGATTTTCTTCTTCCCCATCTTTTTGAACTCTCTCTGATTGAACGTTGGTTTCTAATATCCATGGAAATTGATACTACCCAGGTCCTCAGTGATCTCCATATTGCTAAAGTGAATGGTTAATTATCAGCCTACACCTTGTTTGCTCTATCAGTGGAGTTTCACAGAACTGACCACATTTATGTCCTTAAAATAATTTCCTCACTGGATTACAGGACATCATAAATAGGAGACAGGACGGCCTTTTTATAGTTTCAATATAAAAACCGATATATGAGGTCTATCTGGGAAAAGTCCAGCCATTGTTAATATAGTGAGAATGATTTGCACAACATCCATGTAACCTGACAGCTAAGGCGAGTGGACTGGAATGCACATGTGTGAACAATGACAACTTAACTGTACTAGTCAGTGGAGGTGGTAGGCGCCATTGAGTGAGCATGTGTGGACATCTCATTTAAAAATGACTGAGTGGGCAGAGTAATGCATCAGCACCACATTTTACATTAAGCTTGAACGTTCCTCCATAGAGACTATGTGGATGATTCAGAAGGCCGCAGCTAAGTGCAACTGGTGATTGGCAGCTTCATCATGACCATATGCCTGCTTATGTACCACGTCTCATGCCGTCTTTTGGTAAAACAGCAAATCACCCGCTACAGCCCAGATTTGGTGCCTGAGTCTTCTGGCTTTTCCAAATACTAAAATCAGACCATCGATGAGATTCAGGAAAATACAATGGGGCAGCTGATGGTAATTGGGAGAACTGTGTGAGGTCCCAAGGGGACTGAGGTGTCATTGTCCTGTGTTCAATGTTTCTTGTACATTGTCTCTTCTTTAATAAATGTCTCTGTTTTTCATAGTATATGGCTGGACACATTCTGGACAGACCTTGTACTTTTTTTTTTGCATGTACCAGTCCAGTTCTCCCAACACCATTTGTTGAAGAGGCTCTTTTACTCCATTGCATGCTCAGGCCTTCTTTGTTAAATGTTAATTCACCATTAGAGACCTGGGTTTATTTCTGGGCTGTCTATTCTGTTCCATTGATCTATGTGTCTCTTCTTATTCCAGTACAAAATTGTTTTGATTACCATGGCCTTGTAGTATAGTTTGACACACCGGTATTGTGATCCCTCCAACTTTGTTCTTCTTTTTCAAGATTGCTGTGGCTATTTGGGGTCTTTTTTGGTTCCATATACATTGGCAAAATATTTGTTCTGGATCTGTGAAATATGCCGTTGGTATTTTAATAGGAATTGTGTTGAATCAATAGATTGTTTTGGGTAGTACGGACATTTAAATGATGTTCATTTTTCCAGTCCATGGACAGGAAAAATGGACAGGCTTTGATTTATTTATATCTTTCTCAATTTCTTTCTTAGTACTCTATAGTTTTCTGAGTATAGGACTTTTACATCCTTGGTTAAATTTTATTAGGTACTTTATATTTTTGTGGTTGTTGCTATAGCAAATGGGATTTTTTCTTAGTTTCTTTTTCTGATAATTCATTGTTGGAGTACAAAGATGCCACCCATTTCTAAATATTGACTTCGCTGAATTCACTTATTAGGTCAAGTAGTTTTTTTGGTTTTTGTTTTTGTTTTTGTGGAGCCTATAAGGATTTTTATGTATACAATCATGTTGTCTGTAAATAATGACAATTTTGCTTCCTCCTTTCCAACTTGGATGCCTTTTATTTCTTCTTCTTGTCTGATTGCTGTGCCTATTTAAACATTAAACCTGTGTGAAAGATAGAATACTCTCTACATTTTTCTAAATCAAGACTCAAAATAAATAGAAAAATATTTATTCTCTAGTTTTCCATTACAAAACATGGCTCCTTAGGGTTTGAATTCATTCCTTGAAATATACTTCCGAGCAGTGATGTGGATTCAGCCTCATGATGGTTACAGATGAGATTTAATAGCTAGTCATTCAAATAAGGTGGTAAGCAATGGTCCATGTACGAAATGAGCAGCTTGATTTTCAAAAGGCTATCAATTAAATGAGAAGGGCTGTTGAACTGATTGGCTGCTCCCCAAATGTTAATTAAAAGTGCAACACTGCTGTGGGACAGCCAAACACCCTGCCACTCTTGGACAGCTGACAAGCAGCATTGCAGAATATTGTGAGTTATCATGGTGATAGACAGCTTTGATATCATCACTGAGAAACAGTATTATTTCTGCATATTTCAGATTTTTCACTGCCTAAGGCATGTTTTCATTTCATAACAGCCTTTTAAAAAAAAAGATTTTATTTATTATTTTTAGAGAGAGGGGAAGGAAGAGAGGCAGAGAGGGAGAGAAATATCCATGTATGGTTGCCTTTCACCTGCCTCCAGCAACGGACCTGGCTGGAGACCTGGCTTGCAACCTGGTTATGTGCCCTGGCTGGGAATGGAACCAGCGACCTCATAACAGCCTTTTATTATTTTTTTCTGTTTACTCCTCTGCTTAATTTATCTACCTTGTACATGGTGCATCTGTGTCTGATACTAGGTCAAAGACAAATGTTCTTTCAGTGTTGATTTTGCAAATACACAATACTGTAGAGTCAAAGGCATGGCTCTCGTCTGACTTCAAACTTGGAGAAGCTATTTCTTCTTCTCTACTTATTTAAAGATCAGGCTCTGACTGAATTTTAAAATTTAAAAAATCCTCCTCCTTTAATTCCAAACTATTTCATTGTTTTGACTCTACAGTATCATTAATTTAGTAGTTACTATACATGGAAATACATGGAATAGAAAATCTCTTTTCCTCTGGAGCATCATACAAAATTTCAATAAGATAACTGTATGTTTACCCCATTATAGATGCAATAAAGGAAAATACAGAGAGATCCCATCTATATTTTGTCCTGTTTCACCTACTGATGGCATTTTATAAATCCATTGTACAACATCACAATCATGATACTGACATTGGTAAATCCACTAATCTAAATCAGACATCCATAATTTCACTTGTACAGATATATGTGGGTATTACATTCTATACAACATTATGAGAGGCAGTTTTGTAAAGATACTAGACAGTGTCAATTCCATAAGGGTCCTTCCACCTGCTCTTTGACAATTAGACCCACTTCCAATACTTTCCCACCCATTCCTAATCCTTGCCACTAATATTAAGTTTATCCTCCACTTCCAGAATTTCATCATGCATAGACTTGGGGATTTTATTTTCACTGAGCCCAATTCTGAAGATTCATCTAAACTGTGGGTATCAGTGGTTTATTCTTTTTTATTGATGTGTAATATTCATGGCCTGTATGCTCTACTGTTGTCCACCTGTTGAAGGACAACTCGGCGGATTCCAGATTTTAGCTGTTACGAATAAAACCACTGTGAATATTTTCTGTACAGATGTTGTTGTCAACATGTTTTTATTTTGATGACATAAATTCACAAGGGTACAGTTGTTGGACTAGTTTTCTAGGAAGTCCCAAACTGGCTTTCATAGTGCCTGTAGTATTTTATATTTTCACAGGAAAAGTATGAGTGAGTCAGTTTCTCCACACACATGCCAATATTTAGTGCTGCCACTGTTGTTTTTAAAATAGCCATTTTAATAGGTACAGTTTAATACTCCATGTGTTCTTTATTTTCATTTTCCTGGCAGATAATGATGTTGAGCTTAATGTGCTTATTTGCGCTAATTCCAGGGTGGGGCAAAAGTAGGTTTATAGGTGTTTTTATGAAAAATTATACAGTAATTAATACATAAGAATGAATAAACAAATTCTGTTTCATGTACTCACAGCTATAGACCTACTTTTGCCCTATCCTGTATGTCCTCCTTATTAAAATGTCCCTTCATGTCTTTTCTTACATTCTGACTGGACTGTTTGTTTTTACTACTGAGTCCAATGAATTCCTTGTATGTTCTAGATACTAGTCCTTTGTCAAGTATTTAGTTTTATCTATTTGGCCCCAATATGTAGCTTGTCTTTTTATCCTCTGCCCATGGGCCTTCACAAAGCAAAATCTTTTTCTGTGTTGTGCTTCAGATGTCAAGCCTGAAAAATTGTGGTTTGCCCTAGATCCAGAAGATTTCTTTCTATTATTTTAAAAGAAGTTTTATAGCTTTACATTTAAGTCTATGAATCACTTTGACTTAATTTTTGTATAATGAGTGAAGCTTAGCTCTAGACTGTTTTTCTTTCTGTAGTCCATGAATATTTAATTGCTCCAGCACCATTTGTTGAAAGGGCTATTTTTCTTCCAGTTAGTTGCTTAGCATCTTAGTAAGAAATCAGTTGGACACATTTGTAGGGGTCTGTTTCTGGGTCCTCTCTCCAATTCCATTGGCTTACATGCCTCTTTGAATGATAATGCCACACAGTTTTGATTAACCTGCATAATAAATGTTGAAGTCAGGTAGACGAATTTCTCCCATTCTTTTCATCTTTTAAAATTATTTTTTAAATTTATCTTTAGTTTTGGTTCTTGAATTTTTCCATATAAATATATATTTTAGAATAATCTTATTAGTATTATAAGCAAAAAATGTGCTGGCGTTTTGATAGGAAGTACTTTAAACTTGAATATCAATTTAGGCAACATTGACATTATTACTACCTGGCTCTCCCGATCAATGAACACAGTATTTCTCTCCACTTACTCAAGAATTTTTATTTCTTTTATCAATATTGTATAGTTTTCAGAATGAAAGTCCTACATTGTTCACATTTTGAGTGTCATAAATGGTATTGTGTTTCTAATTTGTATGGGTATGTCCATCACTAGTGTGAAGGAAGATTCTGTGGCCTTGCTGGAATCACTTATTACTTTCATCTTTTTAAAATAGAATCTTGGTTTTATGTGTGTATCGACAATCCTGTTAGGTGCAAGTATAATCATTTCACTTTCTCCCTTTCTCATCCATATGCTTTTTATTTCATTTCCTTTCATTACTGCACTGGATAGAAGATTTGGCCCTATCTAAGTTTTCAATTTTATTTTTTCTTTACTGTATTTTTATTACCATTTAGTCCCCTTACGCCCCTCCACACACACAGTCCCCACACTGTTGTCCATGTCTGTGAGTCCTTTTTCCCTTTAGCTCATTCCCTTCCCGCTTCCCCTCCGCACCTTAGCTGTCCACCTTCTCTCTCTGAATCCGCCTCCATGTTGCTTTTTAGTTCAGTTTGCTCATTAGATTCCACATGGGAGTAAAATCATATGGTGTTTGTCTTTCTCTGCCTTGCTTATCTCACTTAGCATGATGTTGCAAAGGGTAAAACTTCCTTGCTTTGTACAGCCGAGTAGTATCAATGCCTCATGTTGTAGTATTCCATTGCATAAATGTCCCGTATTGTTTTATCCACTCATTTATTGTTGCACACTTGGGCTGCTTCCATATCATGGTGATTGTAAATAATGCTGGAATGTAAGGGTGCTTATGTTCTTCTGAATTAGTGCTTGGAGGCCTTTTGATTTAGCCCTATTTTGAAAAAGAGTAGCACGAGTGGTCCACCTGTGCTTTGTTTCCAGTCTCAGTGTTTGGTCTGTCATTGTTAAGTTGTTAGCTGTATCATTTTGTTAGTGTTTTTTAATGAATTTGAGCAAGTTCTCTATCCCCAGTTTTATGAGAGTTTGGATCATAGGTAGGTTTTAATTTTTCTCACTACTTCTATGCATCAATTAATATAATCATGGTTTTTTATATAGTTTGTCAATTTGAAGATTATGATGGTTGATTTTGTTGATTATGATGATTGATTTTGTAAGGCTGAACTATTTTTGTGTCATTGGAATAAACCCTGCTTAATCATGGTGTATAATTATTCATTTTATATATTGCTGGTTTCCAGGTTGTAATATTTTGTTAAGATTTTTATGTCTATGTTCATGAGGAATGCCAGCTTGTATTGTTTTTTAATGCATTCTTTGTCTGCTTTGGCTATCAGTGTAAAACAGACCTCAAAGATGGTTCAGAAGTATCATTTTCTATTTTCTGGTAGAATTTTGATTAGTTTAAAATTTTTTTTAATATTTAGTTTGTATCACTTAGTAAAAACATCTGGTCCTAGAAATTTATTTTTCAAGTTTTAACTATAAATTAAATTTATTTGCTTAATATAGAGCTATTGAGATAGTTTTTACTTGGGTGAATTGTTTTATAGTTTTTGATTTTTAACCAATTGGCCCCATTATTTTCAGTTGCCAAATTTATGAGCATAAATTGGTTTATATGTCTTTCCATTACTTTTTCAATGGTTATAGTATCTGCAGTGATATTTTTTACTTTATCCCCAACATAGGAGATATGTGTCTTTTTCTTGTTATTTTTAGTTTTCTTAGAAAAGTATTAATTTTATTAATTTTTTTCCCAAAGGAACAGATTTTAGTTTTATTGATGTTTTCTCTTGTTTCCTGTTTTCAATTTTATTGAAGTCTGCTCTGATATTTATTTATGCTCTTTATTTTGCTTACTTTGGGTTTATTTTGCCTTTTTTCTTTTCTAGTTTCTGTACACAGGAACTTAGGTTATCGATTTGAGACATTTTCTCACTTCAAATATTAAGCATCTATTGCTGTCAATTATCCTATGAGTACTGTTTTGGCTGTATCTTACAATAGTTTGATATGTTGAATTTTGTCTATATATTCTTTTTAGTATTTAGTAGAATGATTTTAAGATCTCTTTGACCCCTGGAAGAATATTCTTATTCTTTTAGTGCTATTTCTGTTCTGTTGTTTCTAGTTTGATCTTAATTCTAGAAATACTCTTTGTATCATGACAGTTCTTTGAAATTTATTGAGGCTTGTTTTCTTGCCCATAATATGGTCTTTCTTGGTGAGTGTGCCATGGAGGCCCAAAGTGCTTTCTGTTATTACTGGATAGAGTGTTCTATATGTGTCCATTAGATCTTATTAATTGAATGAGTTTTCCAGATATTCCTAATCCTTGCTGCTTTTCGGTCTAAAATTCTATCAATTGCTGGAATGGTAGTATTGGATCTCCAACTACTGTGCATTTGGCTCTCATCAGCTTTTGTTTAAAGCGTTTTGGAAATCTGATCTTTGTTTTGTACACATTTAGAATTATTATATCTAGTTGGGGAACTGATTCTTTTTATCATTATATAATGACTTATGAAATTCCTTGATGTTAGAAGGCATTCACCCTGTCTCAGATTAGCATGAAGATATAGTCCTACTTTTGTGGATTATGATTGTTTAAGTTTAAGTGGCAGTTTAAGTTTCAGTCGTTCCAGGGTTAGACTTGTTTCCTTTCTCACCTGGTGCTACCAGGGCTCCTCCTGGTCTCTGTGGGTGCTGCCTGTGTGGGCAGTAGGGTTTCTCAGCTCTGGGGGAGGAGTATATTTAGACCCTCTGATGGTACCAGTGGCTGCTGAACTGAGAAATTGTATTCCTGTTTTTCTTAGTCCAATGGATATTTCATTTTCCTCAAGACTGCCCGCTCTAGCTGGGTCTCCCTTACAGGGTTTGATCTCCAGCCCAGGTATCTCTTGGCAGAAAAGTAGATTTTCAGGTCAGGTAGTTCAAGAAAGTAACCCCTTGTCTCAAGCACATTTGGTATTATCGGTACTACTGTTTGATTTGGGAACATAGCCTACCTGGACCATCTTTGCCACTATGTCATAGATGGAAAAATACTGGGTGTGGTCAGCCACTGTGTTATGTGGGAGCACACACAAGGTATTTTGATGCTGCGCTGATGCTCAAAAGTCAAGGTTCCAGCCAGCTTTCATTTTTACTACTTTCAGATTTCTCCTTCACTTGCCTCCTGTACAATTTCTAGTGATTATGTTGTGCTTAGTGAAGGGAAACCAAAAGAAATGAGTCCATGTTTTCTTATCTGAACACCCTACTCAGATGTTTTTAATCTATTTCTCTCATCTAATAATTAATTTTGAAAACTTCAGTCTACACTTACATGAATTGCCTACAGACTCCCCTAAATGTAATAAAGACGGAATGTTGACTTTATCTCTGTATATTTAAATGCCTTGCCTATACCTAACAAAGAGATGATGCTCCATTTGAGATAAGCAAGAGGAGAAAGGATTAATCACATAAAGAAAACAGTACAAATCTTATTTATTTGTGTACTTGTCATAGTAAAGACTCCAAAATTTTACTATTATTTCAAGAAATGTAAAATGCTTGAAATAGTCAGTGTTGTTTAACTTGTAGCTTGATATGGGATAACATACATGAAACTAAAAACATGTAAAGGTCAATTTCTTTTTTCCTACATTTTTATTTTTAAGAAAATGCTTCTAGAGGTTTCTGGGAATAGGTAGAAATATGTATATAAATATGTATTTCAATTGAAAATGTTCTCTATATGTTGTGTAATTTTTTAAAAAATTATAAAGTTTGTAAAAGGACACATTTATTTTTTTTTTTGTTCTTGCAGTGATATGAAGGAAAATTATAGACATATGAATAGATCAATGTTTCCACCCATGTTCTGTAATATAATTATAATATCTCTATTTTGTAGCAGATGATAAGTTTTCAACAGCATTGTTATCTCATTTGGAGTCTCCTGAATTAATGCTAGGAGAGTGATCAGCAGGAAAATAATCAGAACATGAAGTTATGTGATCGATATCAGTATTTAAACAAAATATTCCTCAATTAGAAGTTGTAACTCATGAAGGCCTATAAGGGCACTCTATAAAACTTTTGTGAATTTTGCTGACAAATCATTCACAACCCCAGTTTAGACTAATGTAACAAAACATAATCTGCATGTATCTGTGATCATATTTTTCCATTTTTCCCCATGTAACATTTCTCCATTCACAAGGAATCCGTTAAGCCTCTTTCTGCTTATTATCTTTTAGGCATTTAATATGTTTTAAATTCCAACAGTGCATTTTTAAAGCCTATATGCATAGATATTATTTATGATGGGGATTTTGGAAAATTTAGAAAGACTAAATCTGGCACTAAAAATGCACGTGAAATTTGACAGGAAAGATTGGCTCTTACTTCAAAGCTATTTTCTTCCTAAGTATGCCTTGCCCAGTTTATCTCTCCAGGAGGTTTCAGATTGAAGGATCGTTCCCAGAATGCCATCCTATGTTCATTTCTTCCTGAGGAGGGTCAGAATAACCTGCCAGTAGCTCATAAACAAAGAAAGTACCAAACTTCAAATGGTCCCTGTAAAGTCCTTCAACTACAAACTTAGAACATTCTAAACATTTCAAAATGATTTCTAATCCTGACACTACTGATTCAAAGATGTAATTTGAGTCAAAAATAAATAGTCATATATTTAGGGATAACATTTTTTTGTTTTTCCACTTGATTTTTAAAAATTAATTAGTGTTAATACATTATCGAGACTATAATTTTAATAACTTTAACTCCAGCAATGGCATAAAAGCTCCTTGTCTCATCTTCCCTCATTTGACAAAGTTTCCATAAGTCAAAATCTTATTGAACTTATTACCCCTACTTCAGAGACTACTTATAATTTACTAGACTTCCTCAACAAGACAAGACACAATTATATACTAATTTTGCTACGAGAGAGATGAACCTAGATATTGGATGTTGCGTGAGTGAAGTACCTCAAATAGTCTGTCTTCATGGCCTACTGCCACCATCTAAAGAGACATGAGTTTGAGAAAAACTAGAAGAGGAATTGGAAAGGAAAAAGAAAATGTTTTTGAAAGAACCAAAGAACAAAGCTCACACTGCATTGCATGTTGTAGAAACTTCCACGGTGCCTGAACTACAAGGAATATAAGCAAAGATTTGTGGTGTTCTTCATAAGGTCATATATGTGTTGATATGATTATTCTTTGCTAAGGGTGTTTCAATGGATAATAAAGAGAGCTCTGACAATTCTCACGAAGGCTATTATAACTGTATATTATAAAACATTGATGTTTCACATAGAGCCTCAGTATCTGATCTTATGCTTGAAAATCAATGAATCGTGGGGGGATGTATGTACAGAGGCCAGTGAACAATTTGGGGTGCTTAGCAATGTAAAAACCTTGCCCTCAAGGAGGAAAGAATCCTAAGGAATAGTCCAAGAGTATGATCTAGCCTGAGGAATATGTTCTGTATCAGATGACATCCTGTCTTACGATTTCAACTCAGTTCACTGGGTTTCTTCAGTTCCAAGTTGGCTTCGACCCTCTAGTAGAATTTAGAGTCTTTAGTATATTTGCAAAGACTATCTAAAAATACAGAAGTTGTCTCATTATGTTAACCATACTAAAATCCTGGCAAAACCCTTAAGAATACCATTCCCTTAATAAAATCACTATATTGTAGCATGGCAGAAAAACAAACAAACAAATAACTAGAGGCAGCCTGGATTGCCATATTGTTTGCCTACTGCCCATGTGAGCTTGGATAATTAATTTTCTTTTAGGGCCATCAGTGTCCTCAACGGGGGGACTTTATCTCTTAAAGTTGTTAAAAAGCTTCAACAAGAATGTCTACTAAAATTGACTTAAGTAGAGCCTGGCAGAAAGCAGTTTCCACTTCTGTCTTTCTCTCTTCATTCGCTTTTGGTCCCCTCGGGCCATTCATTATATCCGTTCTTACCCGGGAAGATCAAAGTGTTAGCAAGCTTGTCTCAGCGACTGAAGATGGATGTGTGACTATCCTGTGCTCAGTGGGTCACAAATCCTTCCATGAGATATATTCATTGGGCATAGCCAGTGTTACAATTAGACTTGTGTTAACGTCCCTTAAAATGGAACTATGGAACACCTGCCTCAGCATTGCCTGTTTCTCTGGTTAAAACTTAAGTTTCCTCCACTTTAGGGACTTCTAGGAAAATTTACATTTCCTCAATTGCAGGAATTTCTAGGGGTAACCCCCAAATAAAATCTTGTCAGTCTTTGCAGGTGATTCTTATGCATACTAAATATCAAGAAACATTGGTCTCTACTTGGGGGAAAAGAAAACTCGTAGATACAGGGCAAGGTTGGTCAGTGGAGTTAAAGAGGTTTAATAACTCAGTCACCTTCATTCCCTACCTAAAAATGGATATTACATTTACAAGTCTGGTGCTTTAAGTTTCAGTCATTTGCTACCCAGGCCAGAGACTTCATGTGCATGTATATGAAGCTAGAGTTAACATATTTTAACTTTATCTTCTAACTATGCGTTTTGAGATAATTTAGGACTTACAAGAGGGTACCAAAAACAGCACAACGTTCTCTAACACCTTTAAGATAAACTTCCTCGTAGTAAAATACTTAAAATTTGAATTTTGTGTAACACTATTAACTAAACAATAGTTCAGATTTCACCATTTTTTTCCAACAATGGTCTTTTTCTGATCCCTGTTCCCACGTTGTATTCAATCATATCTTCTTCCCTCTCTCTAATCCATCACAGTTCTACAGGTTTTCCTGGTCTTTATTGACCTTGAGATTTTTTGAAGTGCATTGGTCACTTAAGTTTGTAGAATGTTTCTTAATTGATTTTGGCTGGAGTTTGCTCATGATTAGATTGAGTTATTTATTTCTAGGAAGGATACCATAGAAGTAGTTTGCCTTTCTCATTGTACTGTGTACCAGGGAGTACCTGATATTTATATTTTACTATTGTTGATGTTACCTTTAATCAGTTGATTAAGGTGATGTCAGTCAGGTGTCACCACTATAAACTTGTATTTTTGTTTAAGATTTAAAATATTTACTTTTGAGGGATATACAGACAAACAAAGCAAATATCCTATTTCTCCTTAAACTTCCGCCCACCAATATTAGCATACGTTGGTGGATATTACCTGAAATAATTTATAGTGTGGTATTTGAGCAGGTATTTTCTCTTTTTCCTCAAACATTCCTTAACGCAGTTGCTAATTAGAATTTTCTGTAAAAATTGTCTTTATTCCTTCATTAATTTGCCATCTATATCAATATGGACTCAAAGGTACTAATTTTATTCTTTGGGTTATAATATAATGTTATTCTTATTTAACTTATTGTTCAAGTTTTTCTAGTTTATATGCCTCTAACTTTAAAGAAATTTAAAAGCTTCCTCTAAGTAGAAAATGTCTTAAAACCACTTATAAAACTTCACATTATTTGAAGTGTGCCTGAGATAATTACAAACACTCAATAAATTTTATGATTATGATAGCCCTTATTTTAAGAGGAGATGGTTGCCTACTTAGATTACAATCTTTAAACAAGTAACCCCCCTTAATCAAAAGAAAAAAGAAAGGAAGGAAGAATTATGTAAATGGATACAATTCTATACTTATACTCATATACATATTGCTAATATTTATTTTTATGTATGCATATAGGTACATATCCTTGATCTGTAAAAATATAAATAAAAATAACTCTAAACTTAACAGTTACATGAGAAGTAGGATAACACTTTTGAAGTTCTTAAGCACAATGCTTGACAAATAAAAACGTTACCATTAAACAAAAGATGTGATTATTATCAATTATCCATTCCTTATCAAAGTAAGTTTATACAGATCAACTGAATTTTTAATAATAGAATTCTGCATATGCTAATATTAATGTGAAATACTTGTATATTTCAACAAAACAGTCACAAGTCAAATACAATATAAAAAACTTTACACCATGGCCAACTGAGACTAATCCCAGATACAAAAGCTGGTGTACCATTTTGAAACTGAGCGTAATCCACCATGTCAACAGACTAAAAAGGATAAAGAGCATATAATTATCTAAGCTAATGCGTGAAAGGCATTTTAGAGCATCCAAAATCCTTTCACAATAAAAAAATCAGTAAACTAGGTATAGAGGTACTATGCCTCCCTTTTAGTAAAGAACATCTATAACATTCATACAACAGGCATCATAACTAATGGTGAGAAATTAAATCCTTCCCCTAAGAATCGGAAGAAGGCAAGTATGTCCACTACTGCTATTCAACATCATACTAGAAGTCGTAGGCGGTGCAATAACATGAGAACAGAACCAAGGTTTAAGGATTGAGAAGAAAACACTGACCTTGTCTTTGTTTACAAATAACATGGTTATCTATGTAGAAAATACCAAGAACTGGCAAACATACATCTATAACTAATCATCAGAATTGATATAATATAGTATAATTTAGATATATAATTGTACTCTTTTTGGCATACAATAGGCTCTTAGTTTATATATGATGAATGAATGAATGGCTGGCTTACCTTTGCATGGAAATCTGCTAATAATTCAATTCTTTTGGATCTTTACATAGACATTTCCTATGACTGAGTGCTGCTATAACTCCTGCCATGTCGTTTTTGTTTATTTTCACAAATAACGTTTGTAATATATTTTTAATCTGCTCATTAAATTGTTCTAGTTGCTTCCAAGTTCTTGGAACAGAAAGCAGTTAAAAATTTCAATCATCTCTCTACGTGATTGAATCATTCCTATATCCTATTATGCCAAATTGACATCTGAACTAGTTGAATATGTTTACTCTTCTCTGAATTACTGCACTCAATTTATTATATCCTATTTCAAAAATTTTAAATACACAATATGGTAGAATGCTAGATTTCATGAATATGTCTATCAAATGTCCATTTAAATTATACAAAATGCACGTCTCCTCTTAAGCATGCTAACACATTAAAGAAAGAATGATTGTATTACAGAGATGTGGTAAACACTTAATAAAACCACCCCATTTTACAAAGCCATAGAAGGGTTAAAATCCATCAAGCAGCCAGCAAACGTTAAGGGAAAGGCTGATATTTTTTGAAACCAAACACAGTGGACATTACTAATGAATGTTTAGATTTTTCAATGTGTGCATTCAAATTCAACTTAAATTGAGACATGCAAGCCATATTTACATCCTCTGTTGAAACATCCTTCAAGCTAGAGAGGGAGAGAGAGAGGGGGTGGGGGGAGAGAGAGAGAGAGCTTAGTCTTATTGAAATGAAAGATGCGAAAGGAAAACACATTTCCATGTGATGTACACTCATCTTCAAAGACCGATTCAAGTATCATCCTACTTGCAAAACATCTGTCTCTCATCCTCATCTAAACCACACACACACTACATATAGTTGCACACCAACTTATATAGAAGAATAAAAGTTGTTATTCTCTTTCTCTACTTTCTCTATTTACATATACAGAAAGCTTTTCTAAATATACTACAAGAGGACTTGAGCGGAAAGCAACTCTTCCTGATGGTCCCTGATGGAAATCTGAAAAAAGGTGCTTTCTTGCTTCTTTTTGATTTTCAAATGTCATAGGTGTCAAATGAACTGAATCAGATTCCTAGACTTGTCTACATGTTTAATTACTTTCTTTAAATAAATAAAAGAATAATTTTTTTTTAGTTTGAAAATTACTTGCCCTAGATGTTTCTCAAGGGTACTTCTAATCTTTCCTTTTCTCTCTGTTTGTGTCTTATTACGATTGAGTCCTACGTAAACTGACCCTATAACCTGGCTAGTGTTCCCCTTAATATGCACCATCAAGCATAATTCCCTAGGAAAATTATTTCTTTAAATGAGGCAGAACAAACCAAAGTCATCAAATACAGTTTCAATGATGAACCTCGATGTTTCACATTTGAATACTTCCCCAAATGGCTGCCATTTATTAACGTCACATTAAAGGGCTCCCTCCATTTTTTCCTATTTAGTAAAGAGACAGTTAATAAATAATTCTGACTGGGCCAGGCTTTGAATGAATGGTTCTGAGAGTGAGTAGCCCTCAGTGTAGAGAGGCTCACGGGATGCCAGCAGACTATGGACATGGTTTTTGTCTGGGCAGACTCACTCTCCTCATACAATGTGTGGCTTCCATGAAGGTAAGTATGTTATGAAAGCTGAAGAGAAAACCCTGGGCTTCATGGCTGTCTTCTCTAAGTCCCATCCCATGAACTAAGGCATGACCTTCCGGCTTCTTCACTTCCCTGATCATGGCTGCATGGGTCACAGAGATTCCTAGAGACAAGTAGCAAGGCGTAGGAAGGGGTGGTGCCTACTTTGAACACTTTGGATAATGAAAAGTACAGAACACACAAAGAAACAAACAAAAAAGATACCATTCCTATCACTACCACTAGGACTGATACGCCCTTTGGTTTCGTTTCTGAACTGAATCTATATGTATCAATATTGATAGACCTCAAACACTTAATAAAGAGATGATTTTCAAAAGTTTTCAAACAGGAAAGGTATTATGGACATTTCTGTGTGCATAGGGTTGATGGCTTGCATGACAAGGGCACACTAACCTGGGGGTGGCTCTCTCTGGGAAGCACAGGAGAAAGTGAATGAGTGGAGAGGTAGGGAGATAGCAATATATATTTTTAAAAATAATAGGAAGATGACAGTGAAACTGTAGTTGATTCCATTAGGTTTTCTTTTCAGAAAATGCAACAGGGGCTTTCAGGTGGCCAGTGCAGATTCTAAAAGACTGATCTCGTGCATTTAGCAACTGAATAGATCGTGCTCTTTCCCCACCTAGTGCAAGTCTCTTCTTAAACCTAATTTTTCACTGTTATCAACGTGGGACATGTACAATGAGGTACAAATCGAACTACAAGGCTGATGTGAATAATAGCAATAAGCCAGCCCACCTCTTCTTACCGACAATTCCTGTTCCCTGTGGGCAACTGCTTCCAATGCTTTCAGATATTTATCCTGGCATTTATTCCATGTTCATAGGCAATATTCATATGAATGTCTCTTACCATTGACTTGAGATATTATCTAAGGAAAATATTTTTATAGAAAAAAAAGACTTAGCTCTCTCTTCCCTTTCTCTTAATCTGGTCATTTCTTTTTCTTACTCAACATAATAATGGCAGCAGTCATGTTAAAAAGAATATGCATTTACTTAAGTGTGTGCTTTTAAGCCAGGCATGGAAATAGGTATTGGGGGGTATTTTCTTCCTTTTACAATTTTCATAAGCTCCCTCTGAAGAAAGTATTATTATTTCAGTTTTACAGATGAGGAAAATAGGACTAGAAATAGTAATTTCCACTTAATTATATGACTAGTAATTGGTAGAATTGAAGTGGAAATTCAAATTTGCCTGTTCAACCCCTCTAGTCCTGAAAACTAGACAGACTTTAATCTCCTTGGATTCCTGTAATTTTGTTTCACTCTTTCTGTTGAATAATATCATTAGTATTCCTTTATGCCACTAGAAATTCTTCATAATCAACATTATTTTGGATGAATGATATTCCAAAAGGACATATTATAATTTACCGATAATTCCCTCTAATTATAGTGAATTTAAGCTTTCCCCCTAATTATTTGCTGCTGTGCACATTGCTAAGATAAATGTCTTTCTACATTATCTATTCAAAAATTTTAAGAACCGCTTTGTTTGTGTTTCAAGTGATTTCTTAGGTTAAGTTGCTAGCAATGGGTATGACAGAAAAATTATCCTGTGAAAAAATAATATGAATAATGGCCAGAAACATCAATCGAAATTACACAGATGCCAAACTCAGTGCGTGATCTCTGTTAATCATGCATTTTGGGGAAGATGAAAATCAGTTCTTTCTGAATGGCTCCTAACATTAACCTAGAATTTAGAGAGCTCTGTCTCTCAGAATCTGTAATGCAGAGATCTACAAAGGTCTTTTATGCAACAGAAGTATTTAAATTCTGCTTTCACCTACGGATTTTTTAAAAAGTGTAAGCTCTTGGAGAATAACAATTTCTTACAAATAATGAATATGTAGTATATATGATTTATACTATTTAATAATTCATAAACTAGAATAATTACTATCAAATATCAAAACTTAAAATTTGTAGTGTCTTGTGGCTTTCAGGGATTGCTAATAAATATATTGTTGAACGGCTTCAATGACCAAATTTGCAGACGACGAGAGCAAAGCTCACAGATATTAGGTGGTGTGTTTTGTGTCTTCAACCTTCTAACGGGTGACCCAGGAGTAGTGTCAGGTTTTCTGACCCCTTTACCACCACTCCTACAGTGAAATGTTCGGTGCATCAGAGATAATATTTTTAAGGAAGGATTGATTAGAATGTAGTTGTGCTTTATCCCTACTGTGAGAGGGATGGCTCTC
Source organism: Noctilio leporinus (assembly GCA_004026585.1). NCBI lineage: Eukaryota > Metazoa > Chordata > Mammalia > Chiroptera > Noctilionidae > Noctilio > Noctilio leporinus. The sequence goes on along the minus strand of PVIW01000098.1, from coordinate 629,181 downwards.
CCTTAAAACCCAAGTTCCTAGAATAGTAAATTAATAGTAAATTCTTATGTGGAAAAGTAGGTTCTGAGGTATAGGGTGCTTATCTGTCCCACAAGTATTCACATGGTCCATGATATCTTAAACTATGTGATGTTTATTTTTTTTTCCTCCATATGAACACATTCTCCCCACTGTGTCCAAAAACATCGCAGCCAGGAAAATAGTCTTCATAATGTCACCTATAGAATCATGTTTTCTTTTTCAAGCTATTTCAACACTTTCTCTGGGTGACACTACATGGGAGACTGCCAGCTGTAATTCTTTTGTAATTATTGTGTTTTCAGGAGAAGCTCAGAAGTCGTCCCTCAACAACAGCACAGCTGGTAGAAGAAACCAGTTCCCTTGGTTCTTGCTCAGTAATTTGAGGGGTTGTCTTCTGTTTTAACTTCGGTTAACTAAATCCCTCATTTTATATATGCAGAGGAGAAAAATAATGCTCTGAAATCGGAAAGCTTTCATTTCTACATTCAGAATATGCCAGATTCTGGAAGTATTCTAGGAAAAAGGAAATCAAAAATAATTAAGAAATCCTATAAGAAGAAAATGGTCGAATAACAAGGCATTCTAGGTGAGTCTTGAGGAACCCAGAGGTGTTTTTCAGAAACCTGGAGTTAGGTCAACCTCACTTTTTAGGTATGTGAGTCTAGCTTTCTCATTTAGGCCCGTTAACCTCAGTGATAATGACGACTTATATGTTATAAGTACTCTGTCTAGTATTTAGTAATTGGTTAAAAATTATAGTCATTTATTGACAAAATGACTTTATACATAGCTGGTTAATATAACAAAAAGAAAAGGCCTTGCAATTAGATCAGAGTCATGGTCATGGAAATAGGGCTGCACAGAAAGTGTCTGCTCTCCATTTTGCTTCCCTTCATTCGTACTCACTTCATTAAAGAAGGTCCCTACATTCTACTAGTTATTCCAAGTCTCCTGACAACTATCATAGCACTACCTTTTATTAAAATTTGAGATGTCTCTTCATTCTTAAGTCATAGTATCAGCCATGTGCCATCTACCTTGGCCAATAGACTACAACGTTTTTCAGGTGACTGGGGATTCATTATGACTTCTCCACTCAAAGGGAATTGTCTTTTTTCTGTTATTGACCCTCACCTGGATTGACCCTCTGCTTCTTTATTTGCTGACTGTTACTTCTAAAGTACCATTGGCTGTGACAGCCACAATGTATTGACAATGGCACTGGAAACACATTGAATTATTGGTTACTTTGTATGGACATGACAATAGCCATCTTGCTATCCTGAGAGTTAGTATTGGTAGGATTAGAATACTCAAACCTGCAAGTATCAGCATGGAGTGGGATCTTACACACCTACAAATTATGCAAATTAGGGAATAGGAGCTTAGAAAATGAAAATCACTTCTAACGTCAGCAATGCAAATATCACTGCAAAAGGTTTGAGATGTTATCCTACTTGTAAGTTCACAGTTCCACGTGAGCTTTTCAGTTCTATAGGTGCTGACAGAAGATCAGAGATTCTTGAGTCAGAGACAAAGAACTATTACTCATAGAACTCTTGGCAGGCAGAACGAAGTTCATGTTCACAATAGTTACCTTTGCTGTCTCAAATCCCATGAGGTATTTGTAAGTATATGCTGCATACACAGTAGTTTATAGTGTAGATAAGTAATGTTGAATTTAATTTAGGAAACCCCAATCTTATAAATGGGGCTACTAATGAACCTGCCTGATCTCCAGTGGAAGACATTAACTATATTAACCACATCAGGAAGTAAAACTGCCTACATATGTGAATTATAGATTATGACTATAGACACCAGTTGACATTTTGAACTAGTAGTTCAAGGACAGTTTGATTGATGATTACAATTGATTAGAAGATTAAAAAAATTTTGTTTTCTTTACCCAGATTCAATCTTTAAGAGAGAATCATTTAATTTTTGCTATATTTACCAAAGGATAAATTTAATCCTAGGGCATGTGTCTCTCTGAGTATGGAACATTTTGAGAAATACAGTTTAAGACATGAGTCTAGAATTCTGACTCTCCATCACATGTTGGGCCTGAGGCCTTGTCTCTTGTATACAACCTTCAGTGAACACCTCTTCCTGGTAGATGACTGAGGCAGCCTATAGTTTAATAATGAATTTTCAGCTTCCTATTGCTTTCTGTTCCATTAGATTTACTTTTTATATTCATTGTTTGATATAAGGTTCTTTCCCATAATTTCTGGTATGCCAACAGTCCTGTAAATGGAGTACTTCTATTATTTCTCTTTATCTTCAGGCCCATGAATTATATCTTTAGACCTAATAGATTGCTTGCTTTTCCCAAACTGTGGTCAAAGTTTCTCTTCAGTCCCTCCCTTACAGCATCTGAGCCAGGTTACTGGAAAGCCCTCCCTTCCTTCCTGATGTTGAATTCTGTTCGTCTGTTGAAGATAACAAGTGTTCAAGAAAGACACCTGCCTAATCCTCCACAGACATATGGTGTTGCCTTACATCGAACTAAAATTGTGGCTGGGGACTGGGTTTTGAGATATCAGTTTGGCGACACACATTCAGTTGGTAACAAATATGGCTTTTTATTTCTGGTGCTATCACAGTTATTTCTAATGCTTAACCTCAGACACTAAATCAAAGTTTGGGATAGCCCATCCTTGCTCAGCCTTGGGGGTAAGATGAAGAATCTGAAACAAGAGTGCTGAGGAGTTACCAACATAATAAAATACAGGGGATAAAGTGATGAAGAATCATTGGTTTTTGTAGTGATTTTCTGTGAGATGCCTAGATGCATGTGCTCGTATATATGGAAACTGGCCGTAGAGGGAGTTGGTGGTTATGGAGTTGTCTTAGGAATGTGGGGCTCTTATGGAGTTTTCATAAGAAACCCCTAAGAAAAAGATGGGTTTTCACCCCATCTGGTGCTACTATAATGGGCACCATGTAGAGTACCACAGTTATTGACAAATAATGATTATAGCAACAATAATGGCAGTGACCTTGTCTACTACAGCAAAGTAATATAACGGGAGCTTTCTGCAAAATAGTTTTCTTAAATTTGTCAATTAGTCGGGGACATTCTTTTCCCCACTTTGCAGAGAGTACACCTGAAATTGTTCATAAAGGGAAATGGGAGGTCAAGGGCAGGATTTTCATTTTAATTTCACAAAGAAACAGAGGAACAGCAATGCCAAGTGATTTACAGCTGTGTAAAAGCAGTTAGCTGACGCCAGGAAGCCAGCCTGGTCCTGCTGACACCACTGAAAACTTTGTTCTTCTCAATAAGCCCTGATTATATGACCTGAAAAGAGGCAGCCTGGCTCTGTGAATTCACTGCACGGAGTCGAGTCGCACCGTCCTCAGTACCCCTTACAATCCTTTCCAGGAAACACTCAATGGCTGTAAATGAAAATGCATCACAAGGCAGCTTGAGGTCCCCTCTGAAGACAGCTGCGGATTTCAGGTTTGGGGACTCGGTCACGAACAGTAGACCTTCTCTCTTAATGGGAGGTAAAGAGTGGGCAGTCCTATTGCGGGGTGTTCAATTAGCAATATGAGTTAAGAAGGATTCCACGTTCCATACAATTTAAAAAATTCTATTCTTTTGAAAAAAAAATTATGTTTCTTTAGAAAGAAATTGTTATTTCCTCTTGGAGAGTCCCTAGAAATGTGACACTAGGATGACTCTCTCAAGTTAGTGGCATCTTGGAGACCGTGAAATGGGTTCTGTTCATTTTGTAGCTCAAGGATGTAATGTTGAAGGAGAAAGCAAGGCTTGTTTCAATGAATAGACCTAGCTGAACAGAAATACAACTTTATTATTTTATTCACTCTCTGGCTTGTACATTTATTTAATTAGCATTTACTGAATATGTTCTATATGTCCGGACAGTGCTATGCCCTGGAAAGCCAGACAAGCAAAGCCCCGAGGTGCGTGCAGTATAGGACATCATGGCTGATCTACTACGAATTGCAATGTGGTTTAGCAGAGGCAAGTTCAAGGACCAGGGCACATCAATGAACCATGATGAACCCTCTCTGACTACCTAGCTTTATCTCCATTCAATGGGCCATTTTGTGTGCCCACCGCACCTGGGTGGGGCTCTTCATAATTCTTTGCTTTTAGAAAACAGAAGTCCTAAAATAAATGACTGTTATTGGCAATTTACTGTGCGCTACTGACATTGTGGTATGGACTTCATATAGATTATTATTTTATCGTAATTATTAGAAAGCAGTTCAAAAAGAGGTGATGTAACCAAATAAAGAAACATATATTTAGAGCCCTGGCTGGTGGCACAGTGGATAAGGTGCCGGCCTGCAAACCCAAAGGTCGCTGGTTCGATTCCCAGCCAGGGCAACATAACCAGGTTGCAAGCCAGGTCTCCAGCCAGATCTGTGGCTGGAGGCAGGTGAAAAGCAACCATACATGGATGTTTCTCTCCCTCTCTGCCTCTCTCCCATCCCCTCTCCATGAAAATAATAAATAAAAAAACATTTAAAAAATTAAAAAAAAAAACAAGAAACATATTTATATGTACAGACATTGGAGGGGGGAATTTGTATAGATATATCTAAGCTTTGTGTACATATGTGTGTACTGTATCATATATAGATACATGCATAGTTGTGTGGGTATATGCACATCACTTCCTAAGGTGCATTTATGTTTGTCTCTTTGTTTTTAAAATACTCTTGTTAATTAGTACAAAATATTCTATTATTTCTCTTAGGGAAAAATAACATTTTATCAAGTTCTGTGCCTAAAATGCATTTCCAGTCCATGTTAATGGCAACTTACAATACCCACATGAAGTGTGTGTGTGTGTGTGCGTGTGCGCACGTGTGCACCCACATGCCCACATGCACACCCATGAATGCACATAGTTATTTGGGAAACTGATAACACAGAGAATAAAGAGCCGTTGATTTGGGATAAAGAGACCAGGACTCTGCCTGGCTCTGCTACCAAAGACTTTAGCAACCACCACATTTTCAGATGTCAAAAATGTATTCGGTTAGATGTTCTGAGAATTTCCTTTAAGCACTAACTTTTTAAAAAGTAGTAAAATGTTGTGGTCAAAGGCACAAGCTCTAGAGACAGAGCACCTACCCTGTATTAAGTACTAAGTACTGAGAATTTCAGTGGATTGTGGTGATAATAAAATTATTTAATTTGTTTAATGGCTTAGAAAGTATCTGATAAAAATCATTACCAGTAAATAAATGTTTGTAAATTATATCCTCTAAAATATATAGCACAACTATGCACCATGAAAAATTGTTCATTAGCCCTGGCTGGTGGCACAGGGGATAAGGCACCAGCCTGTGAACCCAAAGGTCGCTGGTTCAATCCCCAGCCAGGGCACATAACCAGGTTGCAAGCCAGGTCTCCAGCTAGGTCTGTAGCTGGAGGCAGGTGAAAGGCAACCATACATGGATGTCTCTTTCCCTCTCTGCCTCTCTCCCTTCCCCTCTCTCTAAAAATAATAAAGTCTTTAAAAAAAATAGTTCATCAACTCAGTGTTGGATACAAAGTTAAAAAGATTACAGCATATCAGTCATTCAACATAGAAAAATTAGCGAAAAGAGGAAATATGTATGGTGTCATGATTAATAATGCAATTCAATCTTCTCTGAAAAGGACACATGGCCATGGGGAGCAGAAGTGAAATGGCTTTTCCAGTTGCAGCAAATGAGCAGTAAGGGCCTTTCCAGTTTCCCTCCTGCCACCGGGAGTGTCGTTGACTCTCACCATCTATTGTCCTGCTGCTGACAACTCCCTCCTCTCCAATTGCACGTTACAGTGGCTACTGTCTGGCTCTCCAAGGGAAGAACAAATTGACTTCTATTCATTTCCTCCATCAGTCAAGCGGGGTAGGAGGCTATTTCCTTGAACCCCAGAAATATGTCCAGATCAATTGACTTCCTAGTGGCTGGAAAGTGTCCAAAGTCAGAATAAAGGATGTGAAATTGGAAGACTGGCGTTTGTAAAAAGGAAATGTGCCCCCTTGGAAGTTTTAATGATGGTCTGGCTTTCTGACTCCTGGCAAAATTTCATCGCTCGCTTGTGGACCAGTGCAAAAAAAAAAAAAATCCATCAGAACAGAGAGGAAAAAGCCTGGGCGTAGTGCTGCTTTTGGAGCCGTTGTGAAATATCTGACATGCCTCCCTCATCCCTTTCATTTACCCTTATATGAAATAGCAATGTTACAATCCAGTGACGTTCGAAACTTAATTTTCTGCTGCTCAGCTTTCCGCTTTTGTCACCCAGCCCTTATCCCCACCGCCCTCACCAGGACCCTTGTCCCAGTCCTAAAAATCTCCCTGGAATGTCTTTTTTTTTGGCTGTACCCTTTTTCTACCTTCCTAAGTATTAGCACCAGAAACACATGCTGTGCTGCTCCAGGGCTCTTCCCAACACCCCTAAATGAGAATCTTTTACCATATTTATTGTGCCTTGTCTGTACCTAGCTGATACCAAAGAAAAGATGGCACTCGGTGCATCATTATTCATTGTTTATATATATCCCAAAATCCACCCACAACACACACATATAACATGGACCTTATTTTATTATTTTTAATGTCTACCTCGTATTATGGTAATAAACTCACTTAATACATGTTTATTGAGTAAATAGCTTGAAAAGCGAAACTCAGCCTAAATAAAATGGGAAGGTGGGACTCTTAAATTCATTTCAGCCATAAAAATAAATGAATGTATCCTTTAGATGTTGCAAATACAATTAGCTGATGTGAACACAGACTAGAACCCAAAAATCATTATTTTTCTTTATTTCTTGACAACACTTGAACTATAAAATGGGTCACCTGGCAGATGGAGATTTTGCTTTGACAGAAGTGGCTGTGTAGAAAATTAGATTAATAAAAAGGATTTAGAGAAGATTCTTTATTAGAGGAACCCACAGGTAAGACAATGAGAAAATTCTAAACTTGGCAAATTTAAAAAGCTAAGATGATTTTAGCAAAAGAAGAAATGGTATTCTTCCAAATTAGTGAAAGTCAGGATCTAGGTAGCTCATGGTTATGCAAAGGCAAAGCTTTCTGAAGTAAATATATGTATATAATATACATGGTGCACACGATCAATTGTCAGTAACATGGCATCTCCTTATTTCACGGGCTTATTAATTTTGAAAAACTATGTTTGTAAGGTTATGATTTAACATCATTGTTTCAGAGAAAAAAGTATTAAGTTCTGAGAGCAACTGTCATGTCGAAGGAATACGATGTCAGAGCAACCATAATTTCTGGACTGCGTGAAGAGAGAACTGCTAAGGAAATTGTGAACTTCAATAACATCCCTTTACATACAGTTGACAACATGAAGAAGGTGTGTGATGCTGATCCTGATGTCGCCACACCAACAAGGAAAATGCATAAGGTACGCGAGGATCGCACAAGTCCAGGTATTGTACATAGAATCCAGGAGATCATCAATGGAGATCCAGGATGTTTATTTACCTTGACATTTTGAGAGAAGTAGTTGTACCATGGATGAAGCAAGTCACAAATGGACGTCATTTTATCTTCCAACAAGATGGTGCACCAGCTCATGATGCCAAAAAAGGTGCAAGAATTTCTCAGTGTCAATGTTTCTGAATTCTAGTCAAAGGAAATATGGCCGCCTAGTTCACAAGATATAAATCCTTTAGCTTATTATGTGTGCAGCATTCATGAGAGAGAAGTTAATAAACAACCTCATTCCAATAATGAGGCTGTTAAAGCTAAGATTAAAACATGATGATGTCCATGGATAAAGAAAAGTTAATTAAAGTGTGCCTAAGATTCCCAAGTCAAATTGAGTCTATTACTGCAGCAAGTGGAGACTATTTTGAACAATTTAAAAAATAATGACTATGTTTATGTATTTACATATAAGAATAAATTTCTTTCAAAATATAACACTTTTGTGGTATGTTGTTTATTTTACTAAAATTTTGCCAATTGATTGCACGCACCCTATACATATATTTTTCCTAGAATTTAAGGGTAGTGATGTTGCATTTCAATTATTTATTTTATATTATTTTATTAGACTACTTTATCTTGCATGGTAGAGATTGATTTGCTTGTTTATTGATGTTTCTGTAGCCTTACAAAAGTGTTCAGCACACGGCGGGTATTAAATAAAGATTTCTCAAATGAACAAATGACTATGTATCACACATTATCCTATCTTCATGATTTTTTTGAATACCTCTCTAAATATTTAAGTGCTATACTGAAGCTAGAAAGCGGGCATTTCATGTCTAAAATCTATTCTTTCGATGTTAGAAATGGGTGATTCGGTTTAAAACGTTCATAAGCACTTTAGATGAGAGCTAGTACTCAGTAAGCCCCTGTATAACAAATACTAGGCTACACTCTCACTTTTCGCTCTCCACTCAAAAGTGATTATTTATATTATGCACTATTTGCTCCATTTTAGTAAATGATAATGATGGCCATGCAAATAAAGGAGGCTCAATTAAAATTCATGTCTTTTTGACTCTACAACCCACTATTTACACCGACTACCTTTGTAGATCAGAGTCCAAAATGAACTTATTTCTATCCATAACCACAGAAATAACATTTATTTATAAAATGTTTATCTTTATTTTTACTCCGCTTTGATGTTCCAACACATTCTTGCCTGTGTTGAATGGGTCTGAATCTGGCACAAGCTTTAGGTGCTCTATTTAAAACTTAATTTGATTGGGTGGTATTCTTTGGAGGATCTTCATGTTCCCATAAATCATTGCTGCAGTCCGACAGCCCTGACAGCATTGGCTCTGGCTCCTGTGCAGGATCCCCCAGTCCTACAGCTGTGACACTTGGTTTCACTCCCCGGGGTTAGGAGGACACTTGTACAGGCTCCCCCGCGGCGGACTGGCACAAGGCAGACTCACGAATTCCTCTGGACAGAGGGCTTTTGACAGCACCAGGACAGTGTTTTCAGCTTCCACAAGAGGCCTGAGTTTCAAGTGGCACTTAGCATCCACAGCCTCAGATGTCCAGTGGTACATGCTGAGTAGATATTCAAGCCAAGGAAGATATTACACCAACAACGATGGCATTTTTCTCTTATATTCCAGTCCTGATTTCTTGTTGTTGTAAACAGAGGGCAAGTTAGTGAGAGAGTGAAGATACTTGTTTTTCATCTTATGCAGTTAGAAGGAAAGTTAAAAGATAAACATCTTGTGGGTGAGGCTTTTTTGACATATCCTTCACACAGAAATGGCTGCAAAACAAACAACTCATCATTTCTATTCAGACTCATCATTTCTATTCCCCGACTCCATTGAACCTACTTATTCAATACTTAAAACACACAGAACTTTTCCTTATATTCTAGATACCCCAGAACCTTTAGTGACCTTATGTAACGTAAGCCCAGAACATCCCTCCCTCTGTGATGAATGGCAATATTTCCACTGATACCAGAGGCAGAGTTAGCCGTAGCTTTTTGCTTTTTGTGTGTATTGTTATGTTTATTTATCTGACTCTCCAACTGAGAGTGAGTGCTTATGGGAAAGGAACTTATTATTTACTTTTTATATTCCTAACTTGCATGCATGATGTGTAGAGAAGTACAGTAATGGATGACAGAATGAAGGAAGGAAGGATGGAATTGCAAGCACTTAAAAGAAATCTAGGAGTCATAAAGTTGGACACTGACAGGAAAAGGGAGATCAGAAAGAGTGGGGACCACCATTGCTTATGTTTCTAAAGCCAGTAGCATGGACAAGAAGCCAGTTCAGCAGTGGACCAAAGGCATTAGAAAGGTGACTCCGGTGTCCAACTTCTGGGTTCCAATTCTTTCTGATTTTCTTGCTCTGTGTCCTTGGACAAGCTACCAAATTTCTCTGTTCAGACTTCTCAACTTAAAAATGAGAACATGGAGAGTATCTACTGTTGTTTGGGCTCAAGTCAGATCAGTTAGATAGATTATGGGAATGCCTTCTGCACCATATTTGTCCCAAGTTAAAAGCTCACAAATGTGAAGGGTTACAGAGACACTGATGTTCCCAGTATCTTGCTGTGGATGTTCTCTAGGAAGAATGAGTCCAACCAAAACTATGATTAAAAAAATGTACTCTCTTAAATAATGAAAGGTTCTGGTTCTCCCAAGCTAAGTTTGTGATCTATGCTTTCTCATAGGCATTGGTTCTTAAATAGCTGAGGTAACTATCAACCCAGATTGGCTTAGTTTAACTGAAAACATAGGTACATGCCTAGTGTATCTCAAGTACTATGCTGGGCATTGCAGATTCAAAGTGTAACACAAGAATTGATAGCATGAGGAAGATACATATAAAACAGAGATATTTAGGGAAGCTGGTAACATCCTCTCTTTTCTGAATGAGAGGCTCATCCAGCTTAGGTAGATTGTGGCTAGTTGGATAAACCTATTTGTGAGTAGGCTGATGACTCATTTTCACTAAATGTCTACTAAAAAAGTAGTTAGGAGCCACAGTACAATAAAGAGGTGGGTTTGGGGTAACATACTTAGCAATGTTCACGGCCACCACTGTTGTTAACTAGAGGCAGACCTGGGGCTCATTTAGGAAGTAAGAATGGCCCCTTCTCCCTCCATTGCTTCCTGGTTACCATCACTTGTTAAGAAAGACTGCATTTCACTGAGCATAATACTTTTTATGCTTCGTGAAATAAGCCAGTCAGTGAAGGACAAATACCATATGATCTCACCCATTACAGGTCAATAATGAACAAAACTAACAACAAGCAAAACAGAACCAAATATATGAATACAGTGAATAGGCCTTCGGTGGACAGGGGGAAGGGGGTGGGGGGAGGGGGAAGGAAGAGGCAAGGAAGGGGAGCAGTTTAGAAAAGAACCTAGTATGAAGGAACCATGGACATGGACAACAGATGGGACTGACTTTGGGGGGACATGGGTGGGTGGGGAACGGGACAGAGGGGAGCAAAAAGGGGATGGATGTAATACAACAATAATACAATTAAATTTAAAAAAAGACTGCATTGCCATTTTGTTGTTATTGTAGTCAAGCTGTGAGGACAAACAGTACTTTCTTTAATGCGCGCGTGTGTGTGTGTGTGTGTGTGTAACAAGATCATGGTTTTCACGCTGCAAGGGTACAACAAAATTTCTTAGTAAATATGTAAAATGTCCGTCATACTTCAGATGAACTTAAGCAATGTATTGTGACCAAGCCATGTTAGTGTTTTTTCTTCTACAACAACACTAGCATGTTGACAGCCATGTGCGGGAAGTGTCACCCAACAGGATTATTGTTCCTCAACATTGTGCTTAAAAGTCCTTTTATTGCAGACAAGTAGGCACCAAAAGAACTAAAGCTGACTTAGCTGATAACTATTGATAACTTTCTCCAATTATTTTGTTGGGAGTGTCCCACTGTCCTAGTCAACCATTCCAGAATTTGAAGCCTGGGATGTTCATTCTTTCATCCATGGACCAGTTAGTGTGTTTTCTTTCTAATCATCTTTATCAATCAATTAGAGGATAATGAATTTAATTGAAATGATTAAACAACAACCTTTTCTGATTTTACTGCATGTTCTTTATTTTTGCGTAATTTCTCTTTACCTTCTTTCTGCTTTCATTTCTTTCCCCTGAATTTCCATTTATTTTGTTTTCCTAGATCCTAAAGGTGAAAACTGAGAACATTGGTTTTAAACTTTACTTCTCTTTTAAAGTGACACTTTTAAAGCCCTGTTTCCTTCTAATCAATTTTTTAAGTTACATTCCAAAGGGTTCCTTTGGTTCAAAATAATTAAAGTATTTTTCTTTTTGATTTTTTTTGACTTTCCAGTTATTTACATGTAATTTTCCAACTAAGTGAAGATTTTACAGAAATAATTCTGTTGTAGATCCCTGATTGAAGTATTTTGAGATTCTAAAACCAAAAATATGTGTTTGCAATTATTTTCAGTGAATTAGGAGTCTTTTACAGCCCAGCAGATGGCCTATCTTGATGACTGTTTCACTTTTATTTCAAACTAAAATTTAATCTGCTGTTGGTAGTAAAATATTTTATACATTCTAATTAGGTCAGTTAGTTAACAGTGTTTTTCAAATTTTATGTCTATCTATTGATTTTCTTTCTACATTCTGTGTAAATTATTGAGTAGACATTGATGGTGTCAATAACTCAAATTTTGAATTTTCTCAGTAAAACTAAGTATATCCCCCCTGCCTTCTGTTTGAACTTTATCTCTTTTTCAAAGCTGCTCTTATTCAGAATAGTGAGAAAGTGCATTTCTAAACTGCCTCTGGGATAAACGTATATAACAACTCCAACTGCAGGTTTTAAATTCCACTTTCTCAAATCACACAAGAAAGCAAACCATCCATTCATCTTAATATTTCCAAACATCCCTTGAAATATTTTTCCATTGTCATCTTCTATCCCATTCTCTCCTTCTTTCTTGTATTTTGAGGTTATGCTTTTTCATTCATGTACACGTACATAGATATACACACATGTACACATGTGTGTATATCTATGTTTAAAATTACTTTATATATGTATATATTTATTTTGTATTAGTCCTTAGTACGTAGTGCCTTCAACATCAAAATAAATTTTTTTGTGGTGCACCTTAGGCCAATGAACAACCTCACCGTTCCCTTTATTTATGTAAAGATGCATAACTTACTACTTTAAATCAAGTTTTGAGAAATTATAGAAATTACATAAAAAATGTTTTTATGTAATTCTTAAAGAATCACAATAACTGACAGTAAAGGTGCCCTTTCTGTACCTCCTCTCAAATCTTGATGTAAGATTGGATATCATCATTTTCTTTTATTTCACGCTGATTTTCTTGCTTTCTATGATGGCAAACACAGCTTCACAAAGAGATAATATCACTGAAAGTTATGTAGAGAGATCCAATGTTGAAATGCTGAAATATCTCAAGCTAGTGTTTGCAGAATCATAATAGTCACTGTCCCTTCCTGTGTTTCAGCACATTGACACTGTTCCTCAGAGTCCTTGCTGTGGTTCTCCAAATGGCTCACCATGGAGGTCTGGAACTGCGGATTTACACACATATCTTAAAATGTTTAGAAAGCCAACAGCTGCTCTTTTAGATATAAATAAATAAAAAGAGCATGCCCTAGAAGTGTTTATAAGTCCCAGAGCTAGAAATAGCCTTAAACCCTATCTGATTCAATTAACCTGTGTTACAAGAGAAGAAATTAAATCAAGTAACAATAAGGTTTGACAAAATGAATAGAATATCAGGGCTAATAGACTCCCACTGTTTTAAAAGTGTAGATATTTTATTACAATGTTCCGTTGACTCATCAACCTTGATCACTAAAAGTATATATGAATTGTGTCTTTGTTCTTTTATTGTCTGATTTTGGTGCAGCATTATAGTATGCATTTGATAAATGTCTCTTTAATTTATTACAATGTTCAGATAGGCATTTAGATAGGCCTTCAAAGAATATAGGTCTAATTATTTTTCACATAATTACTTTGAAAAATTAATTCCCATAATCTTATGATACAAAATACAAAATTTACTCACTAGTTTGACAAAGAAATTAGTAGACTTCTAGTATCTTGATACCAAATTTGTAAAGGTAGTCATATCATTATAATAACTTTCAGAATGTCAGCTCTAATATATATCCATCTTTAGCTCACCCATTTCCATCTCATTTAACAACCTAAAAATTTGATCACTTCATATATATTCAAATCTTTTTGTTAATGATACTCAGATACAAAAATTCTAGGTAAAACCAAAGAATTGGTCATAAAAAATAATTGACTATTCACTAACCTGAGATTAACATTTAATTGCATGTATTATTTTATGGATATATTTCTTTATTCAGCCCACTAATTTAATGAAAATGTTCTTAATGGTCATATGCTATTGCTGCTTCTGAGGACAATATAAAATATTTAATTGTCAGTGGTTCAGAATCTAGTAAAATACCCAGAAACAAACAACCAGCTCTAATAAAATGTGATGAATATAGTGGTATAATACTAAAGACATGACACTGAAGACTAGGATGGTTCATTGTGTTGGTTTTCCAGTCAGAGTTCAGACAAGAGATTGGAGACAAAGGAACAATTAAACCAAAGGTGGAAAAGTCTGGTCAGGATGAAGGGAAATAAAGGATCATAATCATTAGGACATTTGGGGGACATAGCTAGGTTTGTAGAAGTCTGAAAAGGAGGAGAGAAAGGAAACTCAGTCTCAGGGGGTTACTAGCTCCTATTACCTGGGAAGGAACTTAGTGTCCCACTTCAGACCCTGTGATGCCCAGGTGAGAAATGGTGCATCTCCTCCACAGTAAACCTTTCACTGTAGCTCAAAAGTTAGCCCTTCAGGGCATGTCACTGTCACCACAATCATCAGTGTTGAGCTCTAATTATTACCTGCTCCTAGAATCTTATCTACTTGATCAGGTCTTGTATCTCCATCACAGAATGCAGATAACAGCAATGTTAAAGGGTTGGTATGAAAAGTGAGATAATGCATTTATATTGCTTAGCAAAATGACCAGTCAAAGAAATCATTTGCAGGCAGGCAGGCAGGCAGGGGAAAGGAGGAGAGAGGAAAAGAAGAGAAGAGGAGGGAAGGGAAGGGAAGGGGAAGGGAGGGGGGAAGGGGAGGAGTAGAGAAAAAAAAGGAAGGAAGAAAAAAAGAAAGAAAATGGTCTTTCCCATTCAACATGCATTAAACTGTACCACTTAACTTTTCCATACTAATTTTAATTTACTTTTGGCATTTTACTTAAGACAAAGTTAGCAAAATCCAATAACCTCAAGAGGTGATGACTAACATAGCTGAAAAGAGTAACGTTTAACTTGATGCAATTATATTGTGTCTTTGGTAAAAATGGTTCAACACTAGGTAGCTCATGTCCAATCTAAAAAGACATTCAATGGTAAAGTCCAAGTGGAAAGGTGCCACGTTGATTCCTAAGCTTAGATACATCAGGTCTTCCAGTTTTTCAAGAGAAACTAGATATCTGGGTTTTTCATGCAAAATTTTCAACTGTTTTCTTTCATTATTAGTCATGTACCTTGTATGTTCCAGCACCAACAGGACTAGAATACCATCCCTATGCTGGACCAGTGTTAGAAGACTGTTGTATTTTCACAGCAACCTACAGAAGCTTTCCACAACTCCACCAGCCTTTACACTGCCGTGTTCATATAGATGAACTGGTCTCTGATACCCTGCCGTGGGCTCCAGTGACCTTAGGAAGGTGGGCATGGCTCCTGTCTTACCTGTATCAAGCGGAGGGAAAAAGGGATAAGGGCTGAAGAGAGCTCACTTCCCTGTGTTGTCTTTGTCCCTCCAAATACAGCAAAAACAGAGTGAATTCTGCTTAAAATGACCATTTTGCATACTAATGAGTCTCTGGGCTAACAAATGAGTTTGTTCTCTTTTCAGTGTTATCCACTTGCTGGGCTCCAGGGTTGGGTGACCTCACTGGCCGGGGTCTCGCCCAGGGGATGCAGGGATAAGGTGAAGGAGAAAGGAAGATTCCCCACGAGGCAGGTTCCTTTGGGGAAAGCCCCCAGGCACTTCGGGAGATGAACACTTTCCACATCTGGGACTACGCTGCCTCTCAAGTGGAGCACCTGCTGCAGTCCACCCCACTAGTACCTTGGACCGAGAACAATGGCCATCCAGTTGTCTCTTTAGAAAACGGCAGCTGTGAAACACTAATAAAAATGAATAGAGAAGGTGATTATCACACTACAGTTTGGGACACTCTCCCAGGGAGCCTTCACTTGACTGTCCTTCCCTAGGTTGGCTGTTGAGACAGGGGGTCGGTAGAACACTGACTGTGCATTTGGAGACTCGGTTTGAATCACTACGACACAGTGACATGAGGACGCTACATTTTTCTGAAAGTTGGAATTTCATCTTTCAGGTAATGTATTGCTCTTACCCTGTTGTCATTGTATGGCTCTGAGGATCAATGCAGTTAATTTAGATAAGATCGCTACCCTTCTTTATCTCCCAGAAATTGATTTCAATTGGCTCACATACACCCACATGCATTAAAGGTTAAAAAATAAATAACAAACAAATTTGCTCCATGCAAAAGCTAAGCAAGAGCTTATAGACTAGACAGAAAAAACTAGCAATGTTTTTAAATAAGTCCACCTATATCCACATAGTTACTACAATTGTTCAATTTTGTCCTGACAAGTCTAAGATACAAGATTAAAGATATGATCCCTAGTAAAACCTATTCTTTTTTATTCTCAGTGAAAGAATGCTCTTCCTTTTTTTAAAAGAAGTGTCATTTAGATTTTTCTAAATGGAATGTTCTCTACAGAAGCTGCAAGGAAGGGCAGTTTACAATGTGTTGAGGTATAATCTTATTTAAAAATAAGGTATTAATTATGTATAATGTCAGGGGTATAATAGACTTATGAGGGGGATCACTTTGTAAGTTATATAAATGTCTAACTACTGTCCTATATACCTGAAACTAGTATTTTTATTTTTTGATTACATTGACGTTGAATATTATAACATTAGAAGAAGCCGGATGTAATCACATCATATCCATTATTACCAATTACCCATATTTCCATTATTTACCTAACAGAGAATTACACGCTAACTAGGATATGTGGATTATCTAAGGTCCTAATCAAATTAGATTATTTATTTTCTCATGAAAATAGTGAAACAGAAATGAATAATAATACATCCAAGAAATATTGGAGGGGGGCAGGTAGAATGATTAAAACATACTCCCAATATTCCTGATAAGTAATTGGTACCTACACTTTGGACTTAGTCTTTGATATGTGGACAAACAGCTTTTGTAGCTACTGATACAGATTTTTTGATATAAAGATTTTTTTTAAACATGTGGTTAGAAAATGCTAAGACAACCTACACCTGTATCTGAGAACTGGTATATCCCAGAATATACTATTCTGAATGGGGATTTAGATGAGTAAACATATTTCATTCAACACTTATTCAAAGACATTAACAATGTAAAGCACTTGTGAAGAATGTTTAAAGTAAAATACACCATGATTGCTGGGACACTCATTTGTACAGTTTTTTACATCCTCATCTTGTACTGTTAGGTTCTTCTGAAAACCACAGGCCTTGTACAAAACCGATGCATAGAAAAGAAAAGAAGTAACAGTTGCAATTCGCTCTACTTTTACAGAGTCAAAAAAAAGGGGGGAAACCCAACAAAAAGGCCTCTTATTCTTCATGCTGAGCTCCTTTTAAATAGCCATTCCTGACATTCTGAATAAAAAATAAAATCCAACAAAGAATAATATTCAACAGGATGAGAGCCCAAATTAAGGAAGTCAGGCATAGGGACGACCCCAACCATTGGGAGAAATGCCACCAAGTAGTTCCTGGGGACTTTCTTCCTTTCAACGTCACTGTAATAATGAAAACCCATTTCCATGAAGGAAAATGACAATCTACTGAATACTGTAGCCCTGAATTTTATTCAAAGACACTTTTAAAGCCATAGCATCAGCTTAAGAGACCTCTAAAAGTTCCTGCCTCATTTTTGTAAAGTAGCATGCTTTTTGTGGGTAAATAATGGCTATTGACATTCTTATTCTATAGAATAAGGCTGTTTCTCCAGACAGGAGTTAATATCTGTACGTTAAATAATCCTTCCTGCCACATAAACATTTGTTTTCTATGTACAGAAGCACTTTTGCAAAGAAGAGAGCGACAACATTACAGTTATATTCTCTTTGGTTCCCATGAGGGAGAATAGAGAGGAAAGTTGGAGTGCTGTTCTCTTTATTGAAATCCTATATCTCATTCATGGGCTTCCTCAGTCACTCTTCCCACTATTGAAGCTTTCTGTCATATTGACCGATGCAATCTTTGATTTCTTCAGGGTTCCAGAGATTTTCCTAGTGATGATTCTAAACCGCTTCTTTAATCACGGCTCAATATGGGCCATGCTTAGCTCGGGAGAGGGAAGACCCCTGAAGGCAGAGGCTGGATTCGCCCTGCACTGAAAGTGCACCGGTGCCATTTCAAAAAGATAGGGTTTCCCTCATCCTGGTGACGCCTGTGTCTCTGCATGACCTGCCCTGGCTTGACTAATATCAAGTACGGGAAAGGCTGAGATACCTCAAAACACAATGCTCCATGTCTCCTACATGTTTACAAGTGACATTGAAGCACCCCTTTCCCTGATCACCAGGGCCTCATCCTTCCCCGCATGACATGTCACACCCATCCACGAACAGAACTGCTTCAGCTGTGGCAACAGTTCCCATTTACAGGACTGGTCTCTCTACACCATTTAACGAATGTCCTCTGGGTCAACAATAGCTTGTCAGTGCAAATTCCTCCTGGTGACGTTGCTGCCTCTTGTCCAGCTTTGAGTTGACTGTCCTTTTCCGGTTGGCTTGCTCGGCCATCTTTCCAACACCACTCCAGATCTGGCTGCCAGGAATGGCTGGGACCAGCCATTGTTCCCCAGGTTCTCTCTACCCAGGGTATCAGTCCAGATTTCTCTCTGAAGGGGATCTTTTCCAGACCCTCATTGCTGTTTTGATCTGCAGCAGATCAATTATGGGATCATTCACTTCCTACAGCTTTCCACCACTTGGATTCTCAGGGTAGAAGGGCTGGGGCTCTTGGTCCCTTCCACCTTAGAAGTAGCTGTGTTCCTTCGGTCAATTGTCCATGTTCACTCTACTGCATGCGAGCCCAGAGCTGTCAGGAATGGCTGGCAGTGTTCTCCAAGTCAGAGCAAATCAGCGACAGCCTTCCCCAACTGTTTATCTGCTCCACTTATATTTGCATAATGACGAAGGAAAAGCCCCCTCCACAGTTCTTTCTTACAACCATGAACGCCTGCTTCCAGGTGGTGGTTGTTCTCCCTTGTGCACTTAGAGGGGGCAAATGTCATCACAAATTAATAATCACAAGTTAATCACGCATGGCACTTTCAGAGACATCCTCGGCCTTCATTTCCTATGTACAGAAACAGCAAAACTTCCACTGATGCAGAGGTGAAAAGAGCAGGTGTTATGGAAGATCAGTATAATATTTCCTTTATTACCAAAAGGACAATTGTCTCTCATACTGTCTAGGGTACTTACTGCAACTCGCTTTCTCTGGGCATTAGTTTCAACCTCTGTCATGCAGAAAACACCAACTTAGCTTCATAGGACATTGTTTTTATGATTCCCCTAATACATGCTTATTTTAAGTTACTATTTGCCAGGGAATCAAAGATTTTATCCTCTCAATGTTCACGTCTATTGTTTGAGAAGAGAGTCCCTTATACATTATACAATTAAACATCAAACAAACTGAAACGTAATTACTGCAATAGCATTACAGATAAAGCACAGGGCAAACACTGTGAAGTCAGAGTGTCGCTAAAGGAAACAACATCTTGGCCAAAGGATAGATCTGGAAGCTGAAGAATTCGACTTTTAAGTCAGGGACTCTCTGGATGTAGGCCCTGAGCTCTTTTTAATTCAGTCTTGCAATCCGCAGTAGCTAAATGTGGGTCAGATGGGATGTTGCATATCCTAGGCATTTTCAAAGTAAAAAGAAAAATTCTGACATTTTGCGTATAAATGCTAATTATAATAATTCTGATACATTTTGTATCCCCCATATCTCTACGATGTACCCTGATTTGCATGCCATTGCAGGAAAAGTGTGTTATTTCCAACGAAGTGGAAAACCCACAGGTGTTGGAGTAGATGGCTATGCGTGCTCTCTGAGCTACAATTTTCTCATCTGTAAGAGCCTTGGCAGCATTCAGAGAGAAATTACGTGAAAGAGTGAGTGCAAAATGCCCAGCATACTATTTGCACACACCTGCCACTCCAGAAAGGTCAGTTATCTCTCTTGAGTTTAGAAGAAATGTTCCTTCAAGTCAATTTTGCAGAATATTAGAACTGGCAGGCACTTAAGTATTATTCTGATTGAATTCTTTATTTTTCCAGAGGTAGATGATAAATCCCTTGATTTGGTTTTATGTTCCAAAGGTCCCACAGACAGATGTAAGAAGGAGACTTTTTAACAATGTAAGACCCCTTTCTATTCACAGCCTAAGGTTGTGATGCTTGACACTGACCTGGATTGGGGGAATATACCCAAACCACAGATAGTGAGACAGGCTGAGAAGCCATTGGTAACATCAACTAAATCACTGATGTACAAGCTTCAGACATTTTACACATCTTATACATAAATGTGCATGTTAGACCATAGTTGGTCATAGGTTAGGAAATATTTATAGACCTCACTACTGTTTCTGTGTAATAGCGTGTATGATTACTTCTGTGATTGAACCTTGGGAAACTTCTTTTTCTTCACTGACACCCTTGAACTTGACTATTCTATGAACTACAATGTGCATGTGATAACAATAACTCTCTTTGCCGAGCGCCTCTGGCCCTGCTCAGTCAGGACCTCATGTAAGACTTAAGTCTAACTTGACAGCTTTACTGTATGTTTTTTCATGTTTAGTATTTTGTGTTGGAAATGGTCAACTCCTTCATAACTTCTTGGCTAATCATGGGTCCCTGTCTATTCCCTATAAACCTATTTTCAGTCTTGTTAATGAAGGACCATAGCCTGTGTATGGACACAAGCAGGACCTTCCTGCACCTCAAGGTGATGCTGCCTCATTAGACAGAAGGCCCTTACAAGCAACATGTCACAGAGGACATAGTGCCTTTACAGAGTTTAAACCTTTTTACTTCCATTGACATGGAAATGAGTCAAAATTAAAACTCAAAATATTTTAGAGACCATTCTCCACCCATGGATTTTTCATCCTTATTTTAGTTTTTTTGTTAAAGGCTATTTATATGGACTTGTGTGTTTCATATATAAATGGGCATAATAAAAAGGCAATTGGAAAAATAATAAAATAGTTATAATAGACAAGGGGACTTTTTAATAAAATCAACTTACAATATTATATTTAATGACATGTGTAACATTTACTCAATTAAAAAAGATATAGAAAAATAGTCCATTTTAGGGAATATATAATTTTGAATATGGGGGAGGGGTAGTCATGAGCACTGAAGTATGACAAAAGTTGTAACATACTGATTTGTTTTGTTTTTGTTTTAGTTGCCCAGAATCAATAAAGCTCTGAATCACACCTTTTAATAACTATAAACAGGGGCAATGCTTTATTATTAAGAAAAGAATGCAAATACCATGATTTCACTCCTATGTGGAATCTAATAGACAAACTGCACTCACAAGGAAAATGGGGACAGACTCATAGATGGAGAGCAGATGACAGCTAAGGGTGGAGAGGTCAAACAAAAAGGTAAAAGGACTTGGGGACATAGACAACAGCATGGTGATTGCTGGGGGAACGGAGGTAAAAAGAGACTCAACGGTCATGAAAAAAATGCAATAAAGATTAATGTTTTTAAAGAAAGAATGCAGAAGAAACATTATTCTCCTACAATTGAAGAGAGCCTTAGTCTTCATGGACTACCATAACAAAATAGCTTAGACCCTGTGGCTGAAAACACAGAAACTTCTCTTCGCATCATTCTAAAAGCTAGAAATTAAAGTTCAAGGTACCAGCATGCTTGGTTTCTGGTGAAGGTTTCCTTCATAAGTCATAGATGGTCACCTTCTCACAATGTCCTCACAGGGCAAGGACAAAAACCTCCCTCATGTCTCTTCTTAGAAGGACACTGATCTCATCATAAGGAATTTATCCTCATGACTTTATCTCTCCAAGGCTCCATCTCCAAATTCCATCGCACGGGGGTTTACAGTTTCAACATGAACAACATTTCAGCTCAAAGCACAGTGACAGTGTTTAATTCAATGTTTAGTTTAGCAAGAGGTGCTACACTGAGACCAGGAGCTAATCCCACGTCTCTTCCACAATAGACACAGTGTGACAACTGTATTGCAGCACCTGTAAATGTGTCATTTTCTCTATTTTTTAGGTTCAAGGTAATTTAGAAGTGAAACTCAAGCCATCATTTTATAGAACCTTAGAAATACCTGGAGAAAACTGCCTTGGTACTCACTTCTTTACAGAAAAACAAAGTACAGCTCAGAGAGAACTAATCCCATCGACATAAATCATGAGCTAGTAACCCAATTAGGACAGAACCCCCCAATATTCCTACTGCCTTACCCAACTAACTTTCTCAGTAAGTCACTACACAACTGGATTCATGTGAAAATGTGTTCACTGGTCTTCATTTGGATTAAATACTTTGCCCATGTTTTTCCTGGCAGCAGGAACCCAGTATGTATAAATATGGCTGCTATAATTTTACTGTTTCAATGCATGTTCTACATTCAGGATGCATCAGTAAGTGAAATTATAACATGCCTCTAGTTGTGGTAGAAGAGAGACAGAGAGAGACAGAGAGATAGAGATGGAGAGACAGAGAAGGCTGATGTCATGGATATCTTCTTTGTGCTGAAATTTGTTGCAAAGTATATTTCCTGAAAACGTATCCTGGTAGACAGATGTTGCAGATAAATGCCACGCATTGTTTAATCACTGTTGCACCATTGGTAGTTACTGGGTGTATTAAAAACATATTGACATAGCAAGTCATTTAGTAGTAGGATTATATAAAAATCTTTTGTCATTAATTACTTCAATGCCAAATAAAGCTAGAATTTATTTTCTCCCAGTAGAATGAACATTTGCAATACAAATTTATGTTTTAACTGTTAGCATGGCACTTAATGAAGAGTTGTTGGTCTTGCCTTCACACTATTATGTAAATATGCCATTTGATTTGCATATGTTGACCCTCATGGTCACCAGTAAATGTATATTCTATGGATTACAAACTCAGTCCAAATGACTAGAGTGTAGACTATTCAGCCATTCCAGCTCTTGGGCACCATAAAGAGATAGCCCTTGATATCTGTAATTTTCACATTCTTTTTAGGCAGAGAATCCATATAACTGGAAAAAGTTGTTTGAAAAATGTAAAAAAAATACATTACAATAAACACCTCTATAATCCCCAAAGCATTAGGCAAATAGTATATTCTACATGTCTTCATACTATTGACACACTGCCACTCCCATAGGAAAGAGTTGGGGACCCCCAACTGCAGAGCTCCCCTGGTGCTGCAGATGAAATGAAGACTTCCCAGGCAGCTTGTGTCAGGAGAGAGAAAGCCAGCAAGTGTCTCAGGGACAAATGCCTTGACTGCCTTCCTCCAAGGTCTTTCCTTGAGTGCAATAGGCTTAAGGGCACATAGGTGCAGGTAAAGCTCATCAATCAATGTTAAAGGTGCTGATTACAGAAAACAGATATTGTTCGGGGATAACAATTGAAGGAACACTGAGCTCTCCCTCAGGTCAGGGTGTGTTGGACACAAAGATTTCACATGGCCATAAAATAGGGAGGGTGAGTTCATTTTGAGTTAAAGTTAAAACTTTTGCTGCTGGTACAATAAAGGGAAGTAAACGAACAGGGAAAGCTTCAAAGGAATGTTCTCATGGCCAGATTCCCACCAGGGCACCCTGGCTACAGCATCAAGGCCTGTATGTGCCCAGCTTCCGTGGCTTTCCGGTCAGGTCTTACAGGCTAGGCCTGGCTGGCATGGGACTCCGTGTCCTGACACCTCCCCAGGGGCAGCCCGACCAAAGAGGAAATGGGAGAAGGGATTACTGGATGGGCTTGATTCAGCCCCTGCAGCCCGTTTTCTGGGCCGACATCTAGTACCTGAGAACATGTGTTTAGCAGACAGACTCAGAGGTGAGGACACATGTGTAGGTAAGACAGACCTCCTTGGCATGCTCTTTCAGACACAGCTTGCCTGCAGAACATGCGTGATTTTTCTCCCCTTTTGCTACTTCCACAGGGTAAACCCACAGAACTGGGTTCCTTTGACTTCCTGCTTTGCTCTTGTATCAATGTGAAAAAGCCATTTATTGGTAACAAACAACCCCAAAACACCGCTTTGCATCAGAAAAATGACAGGCTTATTTTTCTGGAAACTTTGGACATGCAAGAGCCGTGGCACCTCTCCTGTGCCCCTCTGAAGAGGTGGCTGTGTAGAGCAGTTTATAATAATTGATAGAGAGATGTAAAAGCCACCAAGAAAATGTCACAAATTCGTATGGAAGGAGGGCCTTGGCAGGTGATAGCTGAGTCAGAATCTTATGACCAAGACACATGCATTGCTAGGAGGCAAGCAAACACAGAACTGAACATCTTTGAGACAATAGGAATCTCAACTGTTTCCATCAGAATCACCATTGACGCTTTTTCAAAGTGCTTTTAGCTCCATTTCAATCTCTGCTGTTTGGCAAGTGAAGTCTCCTTACTCAAAGGAACGTTGGCTCTCAGTGTCTCCATTTGACCATCTGACCCCATGGTGAAGAGTAAGAGGAAGGAGAGTGTGGATCATATTTACGGGCTCCAAAAGCATCTGGGATGAAAAGAAACCACAGAGATGTTCAGCTGAAGCCGCGGCTCCACGTCATGAAGCAGTTTGTCCAAGCCTTGCACAGGGGACTGTCCCAAATATCTGTGAACAGCTATCTACAAAATCATAGCTGGTAACTAACTACAACTCTGGCCAATTGTTATTTCACTGTTTCCAAGGTTATTATTATTGCATTTCTATTGAAAAGAGAGTAGAATTCTGAAGGGGAAGAAGTGGTTTGGAACAGGGAACCAATGATTTCCTTTCCAGTTATACAATTCTGTTGAAGAGTTTTATAGAGGAAACAGGTGACAACTGCTATGATTGCTTATGATTTATAATTAATATGAGCCCTTCAGTTAAAGCCACAAAAAAAAAGAGACATGAATTGATTTTTCATACAATAAGCATTTTGTTGGCAGTTACTGTTCCTGAATCAGCTTTTTTCCTTAGAATCTAGTCATCTTTCTATCAATAACACTTATATCTAATAGAAAGAACCAGGCAACTAAACAAATAAGAATATACAATGATTTCATGCATTTTAACATCTATTGGTACATAGTTTGTTCTTGTTTTGTTTTGTTTGTTTTAAGGGGGTGGACAAATGAGAAAGTAACCTTTGAGTCAGGCAATCCTTTTTTATTTTCAGTGTCATGGAAAATAAAAAAATCTTTAAGGCAAGCTCAGAATCTGGTGTAGTTGTGAACAATGGAATAATAAACCCAGAATTATCTGAAGTAATTCCATTAGTTGGTATATACCACTCTATGGAAAAATACAAAAGCAACACCCATAAATTCTCTCAAATCTCTGTAATGTACTTGAAAATAACCCTAAAGAACACTGAACAAAGTAGAGGAGAAATAAATCAAGAGGAAGGCTCATCAATGGAGCTACTTTACCAATTTGAAGGGTTGGGATACCGGTAGATTCTGCTGTTTGACCTTTCATTTCAGTACAATGTTTACAGAATAGTTTCCAACAGCTAAAAAAGTATACTATACAGCACAAACAGAGTGGAGAGACTTGGCTTCCTGTTTTAAAACTACCACTAGCACTTGTGTGACTTAAGCAAGTCTCTAATGGTCTCTGGATCCCATTCACTTAACTCTAAAGTGCCACTTATGTCCCCTTCAGCTCAACACTTATGGAAGCACATCTGCGAGTGTCTACCGTATAGGAAAGGCATACAATCGGTTACCTTCTTTCAAAAATAAAAAACAAACAAGCGAACAAAAAACCCAATGGATAGGAAGAAAGGAAGGAAGGAAGGAAGGAAGGAAGGAATAAATTTATTATAAGAAACTGGCTCATGTGATTTTGGAGGATGGTAGGTCCCAAAATATGCAGTAGGGAAGCTGAGGACACTGGAAGGCTGATGGTGTAGCTCTGATCTGAGTTTGAAGTCCTGAGCACATTAGAACTGATGATGTAATTCCTGGTGCTAGGCCTGGAACATATTGATGTCCCAGGTTAGCAGTCAGGTGAAGAGAGAGCGACTTCCCCCATACTCAGTTTTTCTTCTATTCCGGTTTCCAACAGAATGGATGATGTTCGCCCACCTTGGAGAAGGCAACCTGCTTTACTCTGCAGATCCAAATGCTAATCTCATCCAGAAACACCACATAGACACACCTGAAAATAAATTTTAACCAAAAATCTGGGCACCCTGTAGCCCAGTTAAGTTCACACACAGAAGTAACCATTACACTGCACCCAGGTATTTCTACTGTATCATAAACGCTGCTTAAGAAGCAAAAACGCAAAGAAAGAGCATCTCATTGATATTCAAAGATATAAAAATATTTTTTTATGATGTGGCATGGTTCAGCATGAGGTCAAATGGTAGGAATAGACTATGGTGACCCAGAAGATAGATGCTATCATAAAGAAAATTGATTTCTAGACTCAACACTTGGGCTCATATCCATGCTTAGGTAGCCGAAGTAAATCATAAATCGAGGTACCTGTCCTGCTGAGTTCATTTCTCATGACACAGCCACTCTGTATGTCAAGATGTGCCCTGGGTACCATGGCGATTCATGCATGAAATAAAGAGATGAACTGCTAAGGGAGGCCACAGGGGTCAGGGTAATTTCCATGGGTCACTTGTGACCCAATATGACACACAGGGAAAGATTGTTATTCCTCATAAATTTAAGTACCACGGTGGTCTATAAAGATGAACTGGAGTCAATTCTGAAAGTGTGAGAGAGAAACACACGCTAGAGCTAGCAAAGGTGGGATCGACTCTGTCTCCGCAGGCCAGGATTGGCAAGGATTCTGCTTTTCCCCAGGACACACGCAGGTGCCGGTACAACAAGGGCTTGATGTCTGCTCCTCCTCAAGTGGCCCTGCTTGACTTAAAGAAATAATTTTTGTGCAAATGTAAGTAAAATTGGTATGTTTAAAATATTCAAACCCTAATTCAACAGATGGAGGTTTTAACTTAAGTGACTGCATAGGGAGACGAAGACCTTTCAATTATACTTTGAAACCAGCTTAGAATGCCTTTCTTCCAACAGCATTTTTCTATTGTTAGTATTTTTTTGAAGTCAGACTACAGATTTTAGCATTTACAGAAATAATAGAATTGCAGTGATTTTAATATGAAACAAACAAAAAAAAGACAGAGCGAGAAAAACAGAAAACCAACAGGCCAAGGTCATTGGTAAATTCCATAAAGCATTTTAAAAAGAAATGCTAAGAATTATGTTTTATCTTTTTTTGAAAGCTAGAAACAGAGGGAACAATTCCTAACTAAATATCCAAGGTCTGTATTAGCTAACATCAAACCCAAGCAAAGATATTATAAGAAAAATGTAAGCTAATATCTCTTATCAACACAAAGCCCAACAACATATTAGCATATCGAATCCAGCAATCTATAAAAATATACACCACACCAAAGTGGGATTTATTCTAGGTATGCAAGGCTAGTTCAAATATTCCAAACTCAACTAAGGTATATCATATTAACAAGCAAAAAATGACTAATTATATAATAATATCAATAGATGCAAGTCAAATCTATTCCTAAGAAAAATTATCAGCAAACTAGGAATGGAGGAAAGTTCTTCACCTTGATAAAGAAACTTTATAAATAAGTAATAGCCAACATGGTCTTTAATGGTGAAAATATGGATATTTTTCTATAAAGTCAAGAATAAGGCAAAAATATCTTATCTCATCACTCAAATTCAACATCATACCGGAAGTCTTTGTTAATGCATGTAACAAGAAATGGAAATGAATAGATATTGGGAAGGAAGAGATAAAACCCAATTCTCAGAAAACATGCTTATTTATGTATATAGGATAGGAAGTTCTCCCCCACCCCTCCAAAATAGCACTGTAGGAGTAATAGGTGAGTACACATAGAAAGATTGCAAGATACAAGGCAATGAACAATTAAAATTTGAAATTTAAAACACAATACCATTAACATTAGCACTAAAAATGCTTAAGTATCAATCTATTAAAATAAGTGCAAGATCTGTATGAAGAAAAATGCAAACCTGTGCTGGAAGTAATCAAAGAGTTAAATAAATGTGGAAACATTCTGTGTCCAGAGACAGGAAATTGTTCAGGTATCAGTTTTTCTCAGCTTGATCTATAAATCAGTAGATCCAATGCTAGACCGATCAAAATGCTGGCAAATTACTTTGTGGATATCAAAAGTTGATTCTAAAATTATGTGAAAGGTGAAAGGCTCATAATATTCAACACAATATTACGGGGGACAAAAAGTCAAAACACTGATAATATCTGACTTCATGACCAACTATAAACCTAATGTACTTGAAGTAGTGTGGCATTGATGAAAGAATGGATCAATTGATCAATGGAACAGACCAGAGAACTCACAAAAGACTGGAGACCAACACAAAACTAGTGGATACACCTATCCACTGAGCCACCGTCCAGGAAAACCCAAAGAATTTCTAAAAAGAACAAACCCTAAACTGTAGTCTCCATTTACTAATAATGTACCCACATTCATTTGCTAATTGGAACAAATGTACCAAACAAGGTACTAAGAAGAGGGAGACCCGTGCTTGTTAAAAGAGGCAAAGGGACAAAGGAGGAAAGGCAGCATAGGTACTGTTTGCACTTTTGTCCCAACTGCCTACAAACCAAAAACCACTCTAAAATAATAATCTATTAGCAAAAGATGTTAAAGCAGAAACATTCACGCAGAAAACACCAAGGACCAGAAACAGTCACTAAAGCACAAAGCCACACAATAAGTACTGTAAGTTAACCCCAAGAATTCAGCTCCGGATGGTTCATAAAGGAAATTGTCCCTTGAGAGTGGTCATCTCTGCCTCCAGACCAGCACATGGCACTGAAGAGCCTAAGCAAGGTGGCTGCTCCCCAGGCAGCAGTGATCCCTAAATGGTGCCAGTGCTGTTTATCTGCCGTTATCAAGAAAGATTCCTACAGGGGCATTATGGGTCTTTTCATAGACGTCACAGGCCTGTTCAAGCACAGAGGATACATTTTCAGATCCATCCATAACCCACATCCCAAAGCAAGCAGAATGGAGCAGGTGACTCTGATGTCACTGCATCATCACCCACGTTTCAACAACCAACTCCCATACAAGCAAAACTTGTAGTCTTCCATCTTTCCCTGGTTCCTTCCCAAACACCCTTCACCCCCTAGCTTTGTACTTACGTTGCTTCCATTTTGTTTCTCCACGTGATCAATTATCGGGGA